>APFE030508979.1:12971-37379 GCA_000404065.3 Pinus taeda | reverse complement strand
CTGGTGATTATGAATAGATCTATGAAATCAATGATATGTTCAACATTGGTTGTCTTGAGTAGAATTTCTTCTACCCATTTAGTAGAATAATATGTCACTATAAGATTATACCTATTATGTTTAGAAGAGTGAGGAACAATCTCACCTATTATATCGAATCCCCATTGATGAAAAGGTTGATCGATATTGACTGGTTGCCACAGCAATGATGGTTTCTTTTGTCTTCCGGCAGCAGTTTGATAAACTTGACATTTCCTTACATAGATATGTGCATCTTTAAATGGTGTAGTCCAATAGTATCCCATGCACAAGATTTTATGTGTTGTAGCATCTCCCGCATAATGTCCACTTGTTGGTCAATCATGGAGTTCCTGGAACACCTTTTTAGCTTTAGATTTCTCAAGACATTGAAGGAGAACATAATCATAATTCATCCTAAAAGGTACATTGTTTACGAGTTGATATTGCTTAGCCTTCAATCTTAAATATCTTTTCTTTGTATAATCCAGATTTGAAGGAGCATATCCGTTCTTTAGATAAAATATGATGTCAGCATATCTTGATTCAATGTCATTTAGACTCACCTCATACATTTGTACCTCTTGATTTGAAGATGATATTTAAAAAATAAGCGATGCTCCAACCAACATATTGCAAAAGCCTTGACCTTTTACAATATTTGTTGGCCTCATCTTAGCATCGTATTCTTGAAAGGCATTGACTCAATTTTCTTTCTTTTTACCCGCATCTTTTTGTACTAAAAGATTTCTTACCGCTTGAAATGGTACTATGATCTTTCTATGGGTTTTAAGAAGAAAGGGTCTAAAATATTTGATCGCTTTGAAAACAACATAAGCTTGTTTCTCAACATTCGAATAATTTAATTCAGACCCTTGTAGATTTGAACTAAAGAAGGCTATTGGGGCTTCTGCCATGTCTTGATTGGCTTGAGTGAGTATCACAACACACGACTTATCAGAGGCAAATGTGTACAAAATAAAAGGATCGGAAAAACTTGGAGTCGCTAAGGATGGTGCATTAATAATCACTTGCTTAATGAGATTGAACGCTTCATATTCTTCTTGGCCACATTTGCAAAGTGAATTCCTTTTTATCATTTCTTGTAATTGTGACACAATCATTGAGAAGTCTAGAACAAATCGTTTGACAAGATTAATCTAGCCAAAGAAGGATTGCGTGGCTTTTTTATTATGTGGCAAGGATATTTCAGAAATTTCCTTAATTCTATTGGGATCAATATGGATTCCAGATTTTGACACTATAAATTAAAGAAGTTTTCCTTCACTTAATGCAAAAGAGAACTTTTTTGGGTTAAGTGAAATCCCATACCTTTGGCAACAATGGAAGATTTTCTTTAAGTCTCTAAGGTGATTACCACATTTTTTAAAATATATTGTTATGTCATCCAAGTAAATCACCACTAATTTGTTTACTAATCCCTTAAATGCAATATCCATGACCCTTTGAAATGTGGTGCCAACGTTGATCAGACCAAAAGGCATCTTTTGATATGCATAAGTACCCCATTTAGTTTTGAATGTAGTTTTTAGCTGATCATCAGGATGGACCACGACCTGGTTGTAGTCGGAGAAACCATCTAAGAAGGACATTAATTTTATCCTACAATTGCTTGGAATATTTGTTCCATAGGAGGCAGGGGAAAATTATCCTTTTGATAGGCTTTGTTAAGATTTTGAAAGTCAATACAAATCCTAATATCTCTTTTTTTCTTTCTAATTAGGACCATATTTGACACCCACCTAGAATGTCGAACGAGAAAAATATTTTTGGCTTTCAATAATTTATTAAGCTCGGACTTAATCTGACTTTCAAGATTAGGATGGATCTTCCTCAACTTTTGTTGGACAAGTTTTTCATCAGCTATCTTTGGGATAGTATGATGAATAATCGAAGTGTCGTAAGTCTTAAGTTCATCGTAGTTCCAGGAAAAGACATTTTTGTATTGTTTCAGGAGCCAAACATAGGCTAATGTTTCTTCTGGGGTTAGGCCAAGACGTAGGTTAATATTCTATGGCTTGGTATATGTTCCTAGATATACTAATTCATAGTTTAGAGTTGAACTCTGAAGTTTTGACTTGGTAGATCTTTTAAAACGGTCTTTCAAATCATATAGGTCTTCCAACTTGACTACAAATTTTTGTATAGCATTATTAGTTCCTTCTTGTTGTAATTGCTAGTCATGTTGGTCCTCATCAATTATCTAATTAATGTAAGATCCTTCCAACGTCAGGAAACTTACAATATGAGGATCATCATTGAAAATTCTCTAGTTTGTAACATATTAGGGATGGAGGGCCTAAAGATCAATTCGATTGAGAATTTGTCTGGGCTATATTCTTCTAATCGAATGAGCTTAGAAGCTACATTAGCCAGGAGGTGAGCACTAGCATTTTGGAGCCTCGGAATAGCTGAAATATTAAATGCTATAAAATGTTCAGTCAGATCTTGAACTAAAGATTGATAATGTTTTAAATGACCTCATACACAATGTATAGTATTTTGTACCTATTTAATAACAATCTCAGAGTCTCTGAAGACTTGTAGATACTTGATATCTGATTTGATTGCCTTGTACAATCCTTGGACTAGAGCTTCGTATTCTGCAGTGTTGTTTGTGCAATCAAACTCGAGTCTACATGTTAGAATCGTTTTGTTTTGCTCTCGACTAACTAATACACATCCTTCTCCTACTCTGTCATTAGAATTAGAACCATCAAAAAATATTTTCCAAAATAAACATTTATTTACAGGACTATCTATAAAATTAACACATTTAGAACTATATGTTTGAGAAGAAATTTCCACTTTAAATAGAATAGAATGTTCTAGGTAAGGTGAAGTATGACCATTAAAATTTCCTAAGAAAGAGTCAACAAAATAGTTGCCAATTATATTATTGTTGTATGCTACAGCTTCATTTTCTCCTTCCAATTTCGTCACTATGTATTTTTGGTGTCTTTCTCACTCAACCTTATTTGATTTAGTTTACCACTCTAAGGGAGCCACATATGTGACCAATGAGTCGCAAAGTATCCATGAATATTTTCAAACCAACCCCTACTAAGAATTAAACCAAAAAATTTGGGAATGTCTGCAACTAGATATCAATAACTTGATATACCTTTGAATTAGATGAAAACCTTATTGTAACTTGATTTAGTTCAATGATTACTTCAACCTACGATCAGTCAAGCTAAACTATGCATAATACAAATTTTTGAGTTTGGGCATTTAAATTTTCACATATTGTTTTAGGTAAGATATTAGATGAAGCTGCTGAATCCACTAAACAATTATGCAAGTTTTTATTGAAAATTTCGTAAGTAAGAAGGATTGGGGGAGTATGGGATTTTGACCTACCTCCAATTAAAGTAATATGATTCAAATCAACCTTATTTTCCATATTAGTTGGAGGTTTTCCCATCTCATGAGAATCATGCGAGATTACAGTGATGGGAAGAGGTGCAATGCGTACTGCATGTAACTTTTTCAAAAGTCTCTTTTGTTGATGTTTCAATTTGCTCAATTCATGAAAAGTGATGTTAGCCCTAGTCTTCTGCATGTCTTGAACGATATTATACTCTGTCTCATCAGAAACAATCAATGTTTTTTATGGAATTGAGAGACGAGATTGGCCTGGGTTTCTTTGAGTCGCTTTTGGTGATGATTTCTTACTTACAACTTTATCTTTAGATGTCGAGCTTGTTCTCTTCTGTTTATGACTAGGTTATGGAGGATCGAGTTGATTTCTAATTATTGTACTAACTGGTAATACCTATTCATCCTCTTCATTTATAAGAATTAAGTCCCACATTCCCTATACTTGTACAACTTCATCTTCATCAATAGGTTCTTTGTTAGAAACTTCCTCTTCTTCTTCTTCTGATTCTATGTTTGTTATAGCATTAGGAGGCTTCGAATCAGTTGAGGGATTTTTTCTATAAGGCTTGCAGGGATTTTTCGAAGAAGTCTCTACTATTTGTTTCTCAATGTCAACCATTTTGTTAGACATGGTTTTTTGGACTTTCTTTAATTCCTCTATATCAAATGGGTCTTTTGATTGCTTTTTCTTAGGATCCTCTCTAAAATTAACCTTCTTAGATTTTCTTTCATCGACAACATTTTTCTTTTTCAAAGCTAAGATACATTTCTCTACTGCTATTGCTTCCTTCATGTTTTCGGCCAATGTTGTCTTGGCAGCCCTATCAACGAAGATCGCTATGTTTGATGGTAGAGCAGATATGTACCATTCACTTCGAACCTCTTCGCTAGGTTTGGAAGTGGTCACAATTTTATTCCAAAGCTTGTTGAAACGTGAGTTAAAATCTTTGATAGGTTCTCTTGATTCAGCCTTTAGATTTGATAAATCATTGATCAATGTTGTTGTAGATCTATCATCGCCGAACTGAGTCAAGAATTTCTCTTGGAAAATGTCCCAATTAGTGATGGATCTAGATGGTAATGAAAAATACCAAGATCTGTCTGCTCCTTGTAATGTGTAAGCGAAATGTTGAACAACAACATCTTCATTAGTAACATGATTTAAATATAGTGATAACATAAACTTGTTTATTTGATCTTCTACTAGCATGCCTTCTTCAGGATTAAACTTAGGCAACCATTTTTCAGGATGGGCCAGTAATTGACTCAAGGGCTTAGAGATTACGACTGCCCCTGGGTTATTCCATGGGTTTTGGGCCATCGTTGAACTACTAACAGAGGAACACACAGATGAAGTTGCCCTTGGAAGGGATGAGGATGTTAAAGTTCTCGTACTTTGATGGACAACAATTTGAAGTGGAGGGGTGGATGGTTGAATTTTCAATTGAGAAGTTGGAATGGATGTTGATGATAAAATAGTCTCACTATCCGACCCTTGAGGTGACTTCCTTTCTCTTTTCCTTCTAGGTAGAGGTAATTCGGTTGGTTCAATACCAAACTTTTCACTCTACAATATGGTTAAAGGATGAGAAGGATTGTATTGCGAAATCACACTACCTTGAGATATTTCAGACTTTTGTGGTGATATGGAAAATCCTTGAACTCTATGAATCAAAGATTCAACTTCAGGAGGTTCAATAGTAGATTTCTCTGAAATGTTTGGGTTTGTGGTAGTAGTTGTTGTTTTCTCAACTTCTCATTTAGGATTTAAAGATTTGTAATGCGATAGAGAAGTCGGGGGAGATGTTGAGGGAAATTTATTGTCAGAATGGTATTTAGATTTGGATTTACTAGCCATTCATAGTTCCATGCCCTCCTTCTAACCCCAAATAGGTAGAAGCCCCGAAAATCGGGTCTACAACAAGGGGGATACCCACTCGGTCCTAACCTTAAAAGGAGCTCCTTTTGTACTTGGGATGGTGGGTCCGACTAGGGATAATGGGACTAGTTTCCCAATTTGTGTGTGCTGATTAATATTTCTATTTTCTAAAGATTTCTAAGTAAAATGCTTTTAATCAAAGTCTAGTTTAAAAATTCAATTGTATTCTAATGAACATAAATATTTAAGTCTAAAAGTAATGCGAGATTCAACTTTTTACTTATGCGATCTAAAATAATTCCGAACAACAATTGGTAATAAAGATCATTCAATTGCTACAAGAAAAGAATTCGATAAAAATGAATTGTTTCGTATAAAAAGTTAGCTGAAACAATTGTGAGAATCATATTGCATAACAAGTCAATCATATATTGAGCATAAACAGAATACTCATCACCATACGAAAGTGCCAAATGATAACTCAAACATTCAAGCTTTCATATATAAATAACTGATCATAAAATATTAATTGGACACATAAGCATAAATCATTAAGAGATAAAAGTGTCATTGATAACAAGTCCTACTCATGATCTTTAGCAATATAGATTTATCTCTTCCTAATTCAACATATACTAAGAGTACAAAAGTGCATTTTAGTAGTAGACATTAAACACAGATATCAATAAATCTTGTTTCATTCATTCATCAAAGCCTCCTTCTAGGGTGTAGAAGTGCATGTTCTAAGGAAGTGTTTTTGACAAATTTTGAGGACCCCTCTCTAAATACATTAGAAGGGTTAAAATACTACTTCCCAAATACTAAAAATATTTTATTACAAAAATATAGGAGGAGGTTTAAATGACCATCCTCATCTGAGGCAAAAATAAATCAAAACTAAAACTAAAACTGAATCTGGAATTAACTATCTATGTATCTATTCTCTATGGTCGTAAGCATTGAACATCGCTTGAGGAGCATCAGTTGGCCAACCTCCGATTGTAGTTGCCTTGCGAAAATAGAATCGGAAAGTGCTGGCGCTATCTTCTTAGCACAATTCATAAGGCATTTGAAGTCATGCATTCACTGTGTGGTTTAACCAAGTACTGCCATTAAGTTTCCCAATTTAACTTGGTTAACTTCTTCATGGACTCTGCCCTTTCCTCAGCTTTCTGTCTCCAGCTTATCTGCAGTTGTTGTGCCTTTGGTAGAAACCCTGGTGCAGTCTCTGACATGAGATTTTCTTTTTGCAGATTTTCATTCACACAGTCAATGACATTGTTGGCCACTGCAGTTGCTTCTTCTACTACCACGTGTCAAGTGTTGAATGGAATCGGTAGGTTTTAGCGAAATCCACTTACCAAACAAGGGTGCTCCAGATAAATACCATTGGTTCAGAGCATGGGTCCTGCCTTTAGCCTTTAGCACTTTTCCTCGATGTTTTCCATCTTACATGCGACTGAATGCTCGAGGGCTTTCCTTCTCAAAGGGTTTTGCCCAGCTAAGTGCTACTCACGCATCAAAAACTGCTTCCTTTTTCTGATCTGGGCTTCCGAGGTGCTATTTTCACCTCTTGTGCGTTCTCAATGGGCCTTGGTCAGTGCGCCTTGTCTTTTTTCTATGGTTCTTCCCTTACTAACTAGTTCCTGGTGCACTTCACCAAATATCTTTTTTCCTTGTTAAACTTTTCTACCAACTCCTTGTTTTAGGTTGCCTACGGTTCTGGTAGATGACACATAAGCCTTAAATCTTGTGTAGTGAATGAGCCAATGAGGTCTTGGCCTTGAGTCTTGAATTGTCTATCTGTTATATCGGCACTATCTAGTACCCACTTGACCATGTTTGTATATGGAAGAGTCTTCGGTCTTACTGTTATTCGGTGCAAGAACAAACATGCAAGTTCAGTGATTGATGCCTCAAATGACTCGTGTGAGTCTTTTGTTGCTTTAACCTCCACGACTCTTGGATTTTCTTCTTCGAGCAGACTATACATGCCTTCCCAAGTAGTTATGTCGACATCCTTGTTATAGGTGGTGTCTATGTATAAGGGCATCATATCTTTGTCCTCTGTAACCGTAATATTTCACTTATTTCCCATTATGTTCTGCACACTACTGCGTATATTACTCTACTTACCGCTCGTGAAAATTCACAAGTAAGGAAAGGGATAAAGTGACAGGAAAGCTCTTTAATTATGAAATCATATCAAATATACCACCCTACGTGAAATAACCTCCCAATCAGATTTAAATCTTATCTTATAGATGACCATCAACTAACCACTAAAATGATATTAATGCCCATAACTCTGTATTGGATTGCGAGAAAAACTTTATTGAATGATGAGCCCTGCAGATCTGTGATAAAGTGGTTTTGCAATTTTCTTTACAATATCACAGATCGCAATACCCTAGTCCATTTTGTCAACAATAATTTATCACCTTATGCGTGTGCAAGATGTGATTTACGAGATGCCTTATCACAGATCACTGAATGAGGATATTTTACCTTTTGTGATACATGTGGCATATAAAGCTATAATGCGCGATGTGTGTTTAAGGCGTGCCATCTTGCATCACGTTCTCTCAATTTCGGAAGTTTTTTTTATATGATGTTCTCCCTTATCCTTTTTGATGCGATGTTTTATTGTTAAGAGAACGATTTTGTTTGGAACTTATCATAAAACTTAAATTTTTTAGGTTTAGCGGGTGTTTTCCTAAGTTTATGATAGCATGTTTTATTCAAAGGGAAATATAAGTGATACTTTTTTATTCTTTAGAAGGGTCCCCATTTGTTTAGCTTTATTACTAAAACTAAATAAAATGGGGGTTGTTGTTGGCCACAACAAGTCCTTAATAGATTTCTGATATATGACTCTACAGTAAAGGCGAAGTCTCAAAAGTTACAGATGTGTGAGGGTAAATTGGTTGATCGTCTTTTGGTACGACAAAAACTTCTGATTGTTCACCTTCAAGATCCAAGTGTTTTAGGAAAAGAACAATAGGTTTAGGTTGAGCTTCTTGAACAACTTTTGGTTTAGAAGTAACTTCTGATTGAACTGTGATAGGTTCAAGATCAACTTCTAGTTGAACAGATTTAGGTTCATAAGTAATTTTTTGTTGAACAACTTTGGGTTGAGAATCAAATTGTTGTTGGAAAACTTGGGTTACCATTTCACTAAGTTCACTTTTAGTTTCCTCAGGTAACTGTGAAGGTTCCACTTTAGTAACAGATGTGCCAGTAATTGTAGGAGTAATACGAGTCACAATACTTAATGGTATAGCTAACTCCGGTAATTCAGATGAAGAACGAGAAGTTTTTGATGTACCGGATTTAGTCAAATGAGACCGCTTTTGCTGGCTATGTGTAGCTTGAAGGGGTAAATGTGGTTTACTCGCTGTCCTCTGTGAATGACGGGGTAAGGGTCGATGTTCCTCCATGATTGCTAATTGATTTTATTACAAAAATAAGTAAATAAAAAGACGGTAATCTAGGCAAAAGGATTACTAAACAACTATGAACTGCAATATATTGCCTGAATAAACGAAGGAGTTAACATACGTGCAAGAAATCTCCCCGAATACTACGTTTGGTGTATCACAATGTACAAGGTGACCCACTCGATTACCTAATGATGGATATCATCATAATGTAGTCCTCCCATATATACCCGAACGTACGTGGAGGCCCAATCCATGTTAGCACTATCTAGTGCGAAACCGCATAGTGAGAGCATCCCTTTATACTTTTCATACTGTAACACCGCCCTATATACCCAAAGGTACATGGACAAGCTACGATATAGTTATGTACATGGAATGAGGTATCACACTCAAAATGTATCGTAGAAATTTAATGGTAGCTGCTATGTTTTGCGATGCTAAAACACATCTCTAGCTTATAACCTCTAAATGTTATTCTTTAGGTGACAATGCTTCATTAGGTTAATTGAGATAACTTTTAAGTTGATCTTGATTAAGAGTTTTTCTTTCACGGTCACCGCATGATGTCTTTGAAATTCCTAGACAACTATGATGAGAAACATTCTTTTCATTTGATTTTGAATAATCCAAACCTTAACTCCAAGGGATAGAGCAATCAGAATGTTTAATCAAACAAAAAAGATCACATCTAATTCAATTTCCCTATAACATTCCTATAAGCAGACACAAACCTCTAATTGCATAATGCAAGTTTTTCTTTTCAATTCCCTTAATGTTTAGGTGAACAAAATGAAAATAAATGCACATACAATCAATGAATATTTTTTACAAGAATGAAATATTTATGACAATTCATTTTTTGAAAGAAATGAAGACTTTACGCCACTTCCTTTTCAAAAAAGATTAATCGAATATAAGCTAACTTTGCCAATGAATTGATAATGATAAAAAAATCATTTAAGAAACACTAAACAATCAAGGCCAAAGTAGGGCTAGGAGGAGAAATACAACTTGATTTCAGAACCGCAAGAATCATTGATCTTTCATCAAACAACAAGAGAAGCAACTTTGGAAAAATCGAGCCAATGGTGGGTTTTTTAGCCTAAGAGGAATCAGTGCGGGCTAGAGAGGGAGACACTGCACTGCAATGCACTATCTCTAAGGCATAGGCTACTCTGCGCCACACTGTGTCAAGACCAACACTGCGGTGGTGCTAGAGAGTCAAATCAAGAGACATTCAAGCATAATTTTTTACTAAAAACACGTCAAAAGGACTAAAATAAGATCAATAAAGTCAAGAAAAGGGTACTAGGGTGTAATATGATGATGGTAAGCCACCAAGAACGAGGGTCGTTCCCCAGTGGAGTCGCCAATTCGATATATGGAATTTACATCTATGGATAAACACATTTTCCCTAGGTGGGTGACTACACCTAGAACAATAGAAAGAAAGTAGTTTAACCTTTTCTTATGGAAGATAGATGACATGGAAGAAATTACTTGTAGTCTTTCACTTCCTAGATCTCTTTTGAATTTCTCTCATCACTCTCACATGAATTCAATCTGCTCAAAAGGTACCTGCATCAAGAGAAACAGAAACAAGAAATGGTTAAAGCATAAATAATATATCTACTATAAAACAATGGAATTGAATACATTGAAACACATAATTATCACAGATAGGAACAATCATATGAGAAAAGGAATAAGACCTTTATTAATGTAGAAGGAAGAGTATCACCCATTACAGTTCGATCTTGTGCCACTCCTCCAACTTTAGTCCAACCCTAGCCACATAAAAATTATAACACTCGACTAGCATAACATTGCTTAACATACACCCAATTCTGAAACCAAAAAAATCTCCTTACAAATGTGAGAGTCTAGCCCCATGATCACTATGATCTCAATTTATAGGAAATAGAAGTGGTCTTTTCATAAATATGGGTATTGAATGACCTTCGAAACTTGGAGTTAGTTTCCATGGAGAAAGGGATGAGAAGATAGGAGGGTAATGGATCCTTAGCCTATCCAATTTTGAGCTCATAGGAGGAGATAAGAGATGGAATCCTCCTAGAATCATCTAGAATGAAGGAATATTCCTAGAACCCTATGAAAATTTCACTCAATCTCACCAAGTGCAGGTCAAAGAGGGCCTAAGTGCACTATAGTGCAGGCCATAGTAGGTCTCCCTACTCTGCAGCACACTGTCTCAAGGCTTGGGTTGCATTGGTGTCCAAAGGAGGCATTTTAGGAAGGCTTCACGTGAGGAAACTTTCATAGAAGGATGAATTCAATGAGTTGACTTATTTAGGGCATGTAACAAATGAATTAGGGTTTGATGAGCCCTAAAAATACTAATCTAAATGTCTGGAGTGATATGCCCAAATAGCCCTGTAATAGAAAACCATCTCTACAGAGTCCAAAAGCTGCACACATTTTCATCCCAAGCTCGCTACCAATGCATGTGCCTTCACATTGACCGGTTCCCAACAGGAGTGAGAAAAAATGATTTGCATGCATGGACTAATTCTGCCAAGGAAGAATGCAAAGAAGTCCCTTGGTTCAGGGATCTATTTTTAGCATCTGGATATTACATGCAAGGACCATTTCAAAAACCTCTCACAGAATGTCACTTTTCCTAGATTTGTGGCATGCACATCACAACCTAAATTTTATCAATACTCATCAACGATATGTTGTAGAGATCATTCCTCACATCAAACTTGTAATTTTGACATCCCTCATTGAATGTAGCAATCTTCGACATGTTCATCTTAGTTTTTTTTGGGTAAGCCCGCTTTTGATGTCTTGTGTTGCGTTTCTCTCACTTTTTGTATTTCTCTTTATGTGAGTGATGTCCACATGATTCAAGTGAGTGTTTGTAGTCATATTAATGTATATTAACTTGTAGAAACACCATTTCAATTTTCGTTTGCATCTCACTGTTGTCGTATGCATGATACTACTTTTTAAATGGACGATCGTCGTTCCAGTGACTCACTTCACACAAATGCATGCTTGTCTGTTTTTTGAATCTTGCACATGCTGTTTTGCATGTATGATCATTCACACTTTTTTTCACTTATCTCACCATGCATTGAGACTTCTCATGTTTTTGGTCACTCGTTGGTTGGTCTGGGATGCCTTGACCTAGACCGTGCCTTGCCGAGCTAGTAATGCACATTTCTAGAAGTGAACACTCTACCTTCACTGTATAAATTGTGTAATTCTAGCCAAGCAATGACCTCGAGACTTAAATTGCACAATTCTTAGAGGTAGTGTTTTGTTGGCCCTAGAAACTATGCAATGCAGTTTTCTGGTCCATTTCATTCAATCATGTTTATAGAGAACAAAATAACTATGTATATACCAATGCAAAAAACATTCTAGATTAACACATATAACATGGGTATACAAGAAGGCATCCATTAAATAAACAAATGGTGAAATACATCATCAAAAATATGCATAACCATATTATGCGTCAAAATATCCACCATATAGTGTTTCGAATACACTGCTCTAAATACATTTGACATGCTACATAAAAAAATGGGGGCACCTATGCACCTATGCCTAATCACTATCCTCTAGTGGGTAGTGTGAAAATGGGGTCTCTCCCTAAGCTCATAAGTATCTAACAATCTCAGAGGTCATAGTTGTGCTACTCATGATAGCTCATGACTCAAAGAGAAGACTCGTAAACACATCTTTATGATCTTCTAGCTCATGCCACCCATGCTCTGTCACACACGTCAACTCTAAGTAGAACCTACAACGAAGATCCCTAGTAATGCATCATTATCTCACTTGTGTTGTGATGTGAGTCCCCTATCTCTAGAGCCACCTATGGTCATCTAGCATATCTTGTCCATTTCAAGTAATATCAAAGACATTAAAGACAATTATGGCAATATGTTAGCATCTGTACCTTGGCTTTGTCTTTTAAATGAGGAGAATGTTATAAGGTTGAGCCAAATCATCACCAATTTGAATAAGAAAATGATTAAATTGCAAAAGGTGTAAATCACTTTAGTCTCATGGATGTTAAAATACCATTCATCCATATATTAATATATAATTTTTTTAATATTCTTTTAAATATTACTCTAAAATATTAATCAAAAAATAAATATTAAAAAACTTAATATAATTTATATATAGTATGTGAGGATTCACAAGACACTATAAATGATTCATTCATCCATATATGTAATATATAATTTTGGAATATTCTTTTAAATATTACTCTCAAATATTAATTGAAAAAAGTATTATTAAAAACATTAATATAACTCCACCAAAAATTCCTCTTATGTGATTTCTACCCAAAGAATTTGGTTAATTCATTATGGATGAGAGAGGCATGAATACTAAACATTAATATAGTTTATATATGGTATGTGAGGATTCACAAGATACTATAAATGATATTAACTAATATTGATTGACATAGAAGTAGTCTAATTTATAGACTAAATGACCTTTTTCACTAGTATTTTCTTAATTTTAATTTTAACCAAAATATTTTTTTTAAAAGTTGAATTTAAGTTGTTTAATCTATATAAGCCTCTAGATTTTAGATGTGTTTAATCCTTTTATTTATTCAAAAAAGTATTGTGTTTAGTGACACTTTAGGTGAAAAAATTCAAGCATTTAAACTAGTTTTTTTAGTGTATATATGGATTCAGCACCATGAAAAGTATAATGCACTTGGATTGTGCACCTATTAGGGCAATTAGATTGTGAGACCACAAAAACCCACAGGAAAAGCTTCCAAAAAATCTCACTAAAAACAATAAAAATTACATTATAAGAAAAATTTCTGCGAAAATCACATGAAGAAAACATTCCTCGAAGTGTTTCGAACCAAATCCATCTTACCATGTTAAATAGACTAAGGAGAGCCTCCAACAGTTAACATGACCAACGACTAATTTTGACTTAAGGACCATGGTCAAATTTATTTATTTAAAGGAAATTAGTTAAATTAGGTACAAAACTCTTTATATATATATATATAATATATAATAATTTTAATTGGTTTTAATAGTTAGTATAAGGTATTATTTAATAAATAAAAATTATAATCAAATGGAAAGGACCTATCTTTTAGTATATGTCTAGATTAAATGTATGTATAAAAATAAATATATATTAAAGGGTTGTTAAGATAAAAGTTAGTTAGTATTAATAAATAAATTATAATGAGAAAATAAATTAAGTTATCAAAAAAATAAAAATAAAAATGAGTAGATAATAAGAACATAATATTAAAAAATCAAATATTTAAAATATAAACAATATTAAAATATATTTATATTTTTTATGTTATAATATTAATTTGATATAAAAATATAGAATCACTTAATCCTAATTTCAATTCATCCAATAATAATAATAATAATAATAATAGAAGGGGATAAATTATTATTGAGGAATGGTTAAAAATTAATTTCTAATGTGTTCATAAGGATAAGGAAAAAAGCTTAATAACAAATAAGAAAACCATGAAGAGGAAAAAAGTAATAAAAATAGAAAGAGGGACAAATATTAATTACTAGAAGGACGAGACCATGACAATAAGAGAAAATTAACTAAAGGAGAAACCTTAGAACAATGGAAAGGGGAGCATAAGGAGAAATCCTTATGCTCGTGCCCTTAGGATTTCTAATAATAAGAGCTTCCATAAGGAGAAATCCCATCTCCTTAAAGTCTTCTTGGAGAATGGCTATAGTAGGAGCTTACCTCATAAGGTTTTTCTTAAAGCTTCTAAAAGTTATAATTATGTTATTAATAAAGTACCTAAAGAACGGGTGCCAGGTGTCCATCTTCCCTATGTCTAGGGAACCACTTAAAGGATTGCTAGGATCCTTAAGAAGTTTAATATTCCCTATACCTTTAGGCCCCTTAATACCATTCATAAATCCTTAAGAAGTTTAATATTCCCTATACCTTTAGGCCCCTTAATACCATTCGTAAATCCCTAGGATCTCTTAAAGATCCCATTGACCCTAAGGACATGAAGGGAGTCTACTTAATCCCTTGTTCCTGTGGAACCTCCTATATCAAGGAAACATGGCGCTCTATATGAGTGAACATGTGAACATGCACATGACCTAAGACATGGGAGAACCAAGTCTAGGTGAGCAAGCTGAAAAGAGGAAGCACCCATGATGTGTGTATTGAGGAAGCCCATCATGGTAAATTCACTTAAGAAATTGAAATTGAGAGAAGTCCTAACAATCTTAATAGAGATGACAGCTATGTTGGATCCATGCACTTTCTTCTTAGCCCTTCCTTTTCTCCCCTTTCCCCCTTTTTTTAATTTTCTTGGTTTCTGTTTTTTTCTCCTTATGCTCCCCTTTAGAGGTTTCTCCTTTACTTAATTTTTTATTATTGTCCTCACCTCTATTTTTATTATTTTTTTACTCTTCATGCTTTTCCTATGAGTTATTAAGCTTTTTTCCTTGTAGTTATGAACAAAATTAGAAATTAATTTTTAACCATTAGTGAATAATAATTTATCCCCTTGTATTATTATTATTTCTTTTTTTTTCATTGGATGAATTGAAATTAGTATTAAGTGATTCTATATTTTTAGATGAAATTAATATTATAACATAAAAATATAAATTATATTTTAATATTGTTTATATTTCAATATTTTTATTTTTAAGAAATAATATTTAATAATGTTTATATTTTGATTTTTATTATTTTTTAATATTATGTTCTCGTTATCTACTCATTTTTATTTATTTCTATTTTTAAGTTTTATTTTTATTTTTATTTTTTTAAGATAGCTTAATTTTATTTTCTCCTTCTAATATATTTATTAATACTAACTAATTTTTATCTTAACAACCCTTTAATATATATTTATTTTTTACATACATTTAATCTAGACATATACTATAAGATAGGTCCTTTATATAACTACTTTCCATTTGATTATAATTTTTATTTATTAAAATAATACCTTTTACTAACTATTTAAACCAATATAATTATTATAATTATATAATTATATATATATAGATATATAGAATAATAGATATAGATATATATATATATATATATATATATATATATATATATATATATATATATATATATATATATATATATATATATATATATATATATATATATATATATATATATATATAATATATATATATATATTTAAGGGTTTGGTACATAATTTAACTAATTTCCTTTAAGAATAAATAAATAAATTTGACCATAGTCTTTAAGGCAAAATTAGTCTCAGTTAGCTCAAGGAGGCTGTAGTGAGTCTATTTAACATGCTAATGTGGAGGCTATCCTCACTCTATTTAACATGCTAATGTGACAAATGTTTTCTTCATGTGATTTTTCAGTAAACTTATAATTGATATGGATCACACAACCTTCAATTCAATAAAAATTACAATCTTGGTTAAAATTGCATCACCAAATTAAACTGAAAAAAAAAAAATATTTCTTATATAATTAAACTAATCAAACATCATAATTTGACAACTACCTTAATTTCACAAGTAAACAAATTAAAAACCTTAAAAATCCTATTCACATCACACCACAGTAAAATAGCTGTTTTTTTTAAATTAATTAAATATTATTCATTAACTAAATAACAATATATTTATTAATATATAATTATTTATATTTTAAAAAATAAAAATAATAGTTATTGTGTAAGACTAAAGACTATTTTTTAATATTATATTATCTTTCCGTACAAAGTTTGTTTTCACCTCACAAGTAACAGCTCAAAGCTGTTTGATTTGTTAGTTGATTTTAAAATGATCCAGTCATGTATTTATCTCCGAATTAAATCAAGTTGTGTTTTCACACCTTTCATTTCAAAATTAGTGAGGTTGTGTTCACATTGGTTCGATTCATATCAAAAGTCCTGTATTTTATTGCCTATTGCTATATAAAAGCCAATCGCATTTGTGTTTAAGTGAGAGTTTTGTGATGGATGAGTTTTGGGATCACGGTTTATTTTCCAGAATGGAAGATACGGAAGACCTTGCAAATTATCTGATGGCTTATAAAGATACCGAAGACCTTGCAAATTATATGATGGCTGATAAAGACATGTTTGAACGGCCAAATAAGCAAGTCTTGCCTAAGCCAGATATGGTGTCTTCTGCAGTAAACCACTCTCAATTTGATAACAATCTTCAGTTCCCAGTGGGTGGGAATATACATGATTCGTTACAGGGACAGTTTCTCCAGAGTCCCTTTGGTGTATCTGGGCTGAGCAGGACTGGTCTAGTTTCACCAAATGGACCTTCATCCCAAATTCAACCTATCGTTGGGTATGCACAGCCCTGCGAGCATGCGGATCAGAGAAAATGCCGATCACAACAACCTGTAGTTGGGTATGCACAGCCCTGCGAGCATGCGGATCAGAGAAAATGCCGATCACAACAACCTGTCGTTGGGTATGCACAGCCCTGCGAGCATGCGGATCAGAGAAAATGCCGATCACAACAACCTGTCGTTGAGAACGCACAGCACTGCGAACATGGGGAGAGACAATGCGGATCACAAAGCTGCCAGCAGGTACTCTTCACTTTTTTAGGGTTTTAGGGTTTGTCTTTTGCTTTATTTAACTTGTAATTTGCAAATATTCACTGTATATGGACTGTTATATTGCAGAATGCTGGTCTCGAGATACATGAGAATGATCACATGGAATCAGTACCAACTGCTAACGATGTTTCGGGTGGCGCTCGAAAGTCACTAGTTAGGGCTTCTCGAGGTCAAGCTGATCGTAAGAGTATAGTTGCACGGGTGAGCGAATATGTTTCTTTTTACATCTTTTTCGCTGAAAATAGCTGCAAATAGCTTTGTAAACCCTGAAAACATTGAGGGTGATCATGTATTTCTTTAAAACCTTTTCAGCTCGAAAATGTTTTAACATTGTCTACTGATTATGGTGCGTCCTCTGGCAGGATCGTAGAAGGAAGATTTCCAAAAATCTGCCAGCTTTGCACAATCTTGTCCCAAATGCTAATAATAAGGTATTTCTGCAAAAATACTATATAGCTTTAACATTGATTTTCTATATTAAGATATAGCTTCAACATTGATTTTCTATATTGCTACAGTACATTCAGTGCTGTGATTTACATATAAATCCATTTTCATTGATTTCAGTATTGAAATTTTATGTATTGGAAGTTGCTCCCCTTTTCTGTATGCATGTCTCTGAAGGGAATGTTTTATATTTATTTCGTTCAAGGTTAACATATTTTTGCATACTATAGATAACTCTCTATTAAAATAAAACCAAACTAACATTGTACTTAGTGGAATTAATGTGTAACACACACCATGTGTTTAGGCATTACCAATAGTTGTTCTCACTGGCCTTCTCTTTATAATTTTTCCCTCTCTGAAATATTTGTCATCAGATTTGCCAGGAATATAATGTTTTAATGTTAATAGATATCATGAAGTAATATTAGGAAAATGAAAGTTAATTAGGTATAATTTTCATTTTGTGTTGAGATTAGTGGTGGTAATTGTTTAATTAATTTTATTTTAATATTATTTTATAATTTTTTCAATATTGTTTTAATAGAATTATTTTTATATTATATTGTTGAAGATTTGTTTGAAATTATTTATACTTTGAAAGGCTCTTGCTTTACTAAACACAAAGTTTTAAATTGTGGAGGTGATTCTTTAATTATTTTGAAAATAAAGTAGATTAAATACTTTGTAAAAATGGTATTAAGGCAACATCTAATTCTTGTCATTTCTGTAATGATCATTATTTTTAGGGTTTTTTTGTGTATTATGGTTTGTAGAAACAGATTTACCTTTGTGGTATTTAAAAAGGATAATTTTATTACTTGCATGATAATGGTGACTTTTGGTTTTTTTTTGGAGAACAACTTGAATAAGGGGAATTTTTGTCTTTAAGCAATGGATAATATGTTCCTTCTTTTTGCAAAATCTCCTGTTATAAAAACACACAAGTGTGAGAGTTCCTTTTAAATAAGAGTGGAATATTCAAAAGGAGGATCTAATTTATGTATATATCTTAGATTAGTTGTGGATTAGGTTTAGTTATTGTTTGTTATTGGTATTAGCCTAGAGTTTGGAGGTACAAGGTAAGTTGTGCTTTTTTTGGGGGGTGGTTTATCTAGAAAGTGTCATTCATTTTTACACTAGGCACTTTAAATTTAACCTACTTCACCTAGCCATTCTATTAGTGTCATTTTTATCATATCTTGCATGTCATTATATCTAACTAACAACTTGCATTAGTTGTGAGTATAAGGTCCAATAATTCTACAAGATAAAGAAATATATATATCCAAGAATTTAGTACAAGACATAAAAATAAATACAAAAATAATCTTGTTACAACTAAATATGATTAAACTAATAAACCATAAATTTTTCCCACACTTATATTCCTTTATGAACCTGGTAACAATTTTAGAAATTTATATATATCTAACTACTACAATCTAGATTTAATATACAAATATAAATACTATTTCACTATTTTTATAGGAAATAAATAAACTAATTAAATATTTTTAGACAAATAATTTAAATACCATATACAAATATAGTTATTCTTTCACCATATTTATAGAAATTAAATAAGCTAACTAAACTAATCAAATAATTAAACATTTTTACATAATCAAACTATTTTTAGATAATCAAATTAGAGCCGTCATTTCTCATCAGAATCTTACCAAGTAAGCCAGACTGATTAGAGATGCGGGGATTTAAGAACATTGCATTATTGACTTTTTACTTAGATATATAGCATTATTGACTTTTTCTTAGACATACGTAAAAGCTGTAACATCTCAGGATATGGAATATCAGTAAATGAAGGGACGAGTTAATATGAAATAAACCTATTACAGAATATTGGTGATCTATGCTATAATCGAAGCGATCAACTTTCAATTACATCACACGCTATTGTATAAAGAAGGAAAGTTCTTTGGATGAAAAGTCAATGAAAATATCAAAACCAAATTGAAGATAAAGCTTCAAATGTTAATATCATTTTGTTGGAATGTTAATGTGATCTATGCTATAATCGAAGCGATCAACTTTCAATTACATCACACGCTATTGTATAAAGAAGGAAAGTTCTTTGGATGAAAAGTCAATGAAAATATCAAAACCAAATTGAAGATAAGGCTTCAAATGTTAATATCATTTTGTTGGAATGTTAATTCCAGCTGCAGGTTGCAGGGAACAGCGACGGAAGTGGGCAGCGACTGACGTGGGCAACGATGGACGGCAATTCACTGCGCGCGCGGGTCACCAGTCAACAAGAACTGAAAAACACCACAGGAAATCTAAACTGCCCTGTATCATATCGCACCACTCTTCAGCGCAAAGTAGTTTCCGTGCAACGAGCTCCGATGCAATTAGGAGCTGACAACTGTCCAGCAGTGATGCTGGCCTGACATCAGCAAGTCACATCCATCGGAAGGTAACCTTCAGTCATCTTACCCCGCCCGATATGCATCCGATCAACAGTGAATATTGTCCGCCGTTCGATTCTCAGGTAAGGTCTGCGCAGTTTAAAGTCTGTCCGAAGTCATACGAAGGCCTGTCAAAATTAATGCAGCATGGACCATACATAATCAACCATGCCTTATGTTAAATGAATGTCATAGGTTTGGTAAGGTTTTAATATTTATTACGGCGGGAGTATGGGTAAGTTTTTTTAATATAAGTTTTTTTTTTAAAAAACGTTGACCAATTTTTGTTAACGCACGGGGATTGTAATATGTGCATTATGCAATTGCACATAAAGAAGAAAATTTGGCCCTGCAGCACTTGTTAACAAAATAGAGCGACCCCAACATTGTAAAAAAAGGAGAGGGGAATGTAATGTGAATTTTTATGGTATTGCACATGAGGAGAAGAGTGTGTGGGCTCGGAGCAGGCATTAAAATGAACCTAGGAGATTGTCATGTAAAAGCATAAGGTGAAAGTAAAAACAGGGTCAGTAGCACCTGTAAAAACCAACGAAGAAAAATCAGAGGGACGCACATATATGCATAAAGTAAAAGAATGCACAACAGTGCAGAGGAGGCAAAAGTTGGAGAAGTGAATGAAGAAAACCAGGGACAGTTTTGGTTTCAAAACCATGAGTAGTTTCACACAGAAGTGAAAAGGTAAATGTGTAAATCCCTGTAAGTTTTTGTTTTCACACAGCAGTGAATGTAAATGAAATATTTACACAGTGGTGTAAAATTTCATAGGAGGCAGAGTAATTTCTTTTGTAATGTTTTGGTGATTCCCTCTGAGTGAAAGAGGATGAATATGTCTCTGTAAATTCTCAGGTGAAAACAGAGTTTTGGTTTAATGATGTTTTTGGTAAATCCCTCTCAGCAAAGAGGATGAATGTGTAACTGTGAATTTATTTTAATGAAGGGAAATATTTTATGGTGGTGAAATACTCTGTTCTCAGCTATTTTTTAAAAAGGGTCCTTTGACCAAAAATATCCTGGAACAAAGGAAACAGAGCATTGGCTCTGTGGTGTTTGTCTGGTTTTGGTATTTTCCCATTCCATTTCAAAAATACCCAACAGTGGTATCAGAGCTAGTCCAGGCTCTTTGATGGAGACAAAGCAGTTTCATGCTCTTTGAAGTGTCAAAGAAGCTGAAGGAAAGACCCTTGTTGCAGCAGCAGTAAAGCTTCTTCAGCTGTGTGAAGTTTCAGCCAAAGGGATTCAGGTATTCCTCATGTTTTTGAGTTGTTGTTAAAAAAAACATTCAGTGGTTTTTTAAAAACACAGTCAGGGATTTTAAAGTTAGTTAAGAATGGCAAGGTCAAAGAAGAAAGTGTCCAAATCCCCTAAGGTTGTGTCTCCCTCCTCTGTTAAGATAGAAGGCAATCAATTTGTAAACTTTCTATTTGAGGCTCCAAAGTTTGATGGGAACTTTGATATGTGGGAAATAAAAATGAGGACTTTCTTAAAGTCTGAAGACATTGAAGTTTGGGAGTCAGTGATTGATGATAGCAAAATGGATGGAGAATCCAAGGAATATAATACAAGAGCAACAAAGATAATCCTAGATGGTCTGCCTGATTCTGTAAAGAAGAATCTAGGAAAATATTCATCAGCAAAGGATATATGGGACAGACTGCATGAGCTTCATGCAAAGGGAGCACTGACCATGACCATCAGTGAAGAAGAAAATTCTGAACCCATCATAGAAGCTGAAAATGAGAAGGTTGATCCCATCAAGATTCAAGTGCAAGAAAGGGATGAAGAGCTTGCTAAGCTTAAGAAGGAACTTGATGAAAGCAAAAGGAAGCATCATGAAGAAGTCATATCGATGACAAATCAGTTGAATAAAGCAAAGAAGCAGGAAGATGCCTTGTCAAGTCAACTTGAACAAAGGCACAAGAGAGTGAACAAACTTGTAGAAGAGATTGGACAGTACAAGGTTGAGGTATCCTCCCTTAAGTCTGAGCTACAAGAAGCCAAGAAGCAGGCACAAGAAGCCAAGATGCAGGCACAAGAAGCTGAAAAGAAAGTGGAGAGCAGTCAAGCAAAGAATGAAGAACTCTCCAAAATGAAATCAGATATAATCTCTTCTAAAATAGTAGCAGCTGAAGCTACTCATAGTAAGGAAGAAACTGAGGAACAGCTTGCAAAGAAGAATACTGAGTGTGAAAGATTGGAAGAGGAGATTGTCCTCCTCAGGAAGAAGGTTGAAGGGATGAACAAAATCATGAAGAGCTCTCAAGCTTTGGATGACATGCTCAGCTATCACAGATCTTCATCTGATAAATCAGGACTTGGGTATGTAGGTGAATCCTCAAACAAGGAGGAAAATGCTTTAAGCAAAGGAGATGTGAAGAAGCCAGAAAGAAATGGTGATGCTCCTAGTGCCAGCAAAGGCAAGGAGAAAAATGAAGGCTGCCATAGAAGAAATCCAGCTCCAAGAAGAAATGTAGCTGATGGCAAAAAGGCAAAAGGCAATGGTGATCATCAAAGGATCTCAAGGCAGCAAGGCTTCAGAAGTACATCAAGGAAACGTCCATCTCCCAGGTACCAAAGTTCATTTTTTGGTTATTGTTATTCTTGCTCAAACTTTGGTCATATGGCAAAAGACTGTAGAGCATATCATGGAGATAGATGTTGTGGTCCCCGACAATCTCCAAGAAATAATTTCACAAGAAGAAATCATGAATTTTTATTCATGAAAAATGTTGAATGTTTCAAATGTCATAACATTGGGCATATGGCACAAGATTGTAACTTGACATGGGCTTCTACACAAGCTAGACCCATGCAAAAGAAGAAAGTTACACAAGTATGGAGAAGGAAGGAAAGGCAATCTGAGAATCCCTTGAACTCTCAAGTGGATCTAAATTTGTTTTGAGAAGAGTCTGCCAGAAGAAGACAAGCACACATTAAAGGGGAGCTTGTAATTTTTGTTGTTGAACTGTCTTAACAGTCACTCTTTGATGAAGACCTTTTATAAGGAAAAATGTGAAGTTAAATCTGCCATAAAAGCAGAGAAGAAAAAGGGGCAGCGCTCAAATGTGAAGTGTAGCAGCGCAATAAGAAAAGTGTGTAAAGCATGGAGACCCTCACAGTAGTGGGAAGATAGAACATAAAACAGCAGATTTTGAATTTTGTTATGGAGCACATGCATTTAATTGCATAGCAATGGAAGGTAGTTTCCTTTTATGAAATGTGAGAGAACATACTCACAGCAGAGTGAGTACAATACACAGCTGAAAAGAATGTAATGTTTTTCTTCATATGCAATGTAGCATGCAAAGAAATGCATAAAGAGGAACAGGGACAGCAGATTTTTAATGCACATGAGTGAATGATAAAGTGTGGCAGCAGAAAAATGAAAGGAACTGCATAGCAGTGCATTGTTTAAAAAAAATGAATGAAGACTAAGATTGTGTGAAGCAAGGTGTAAAAAGAAAAGGCAGCAGCTCGTGTTAATTTTTGTTGTGTGGAGAATGCAACGCAAAACAGCGTGAGAATGATTTCTCTCTATGAGAAAGTAATGGAGAGTAAAGAGTTAGTGTATGGGCACACAACAGTGTGATGAAACAAAAGGCAGCCACAGTGCAAATTGCAGAGGCAATGCAGCAGCAAGTAAAAACCCAGGATGATAGAGTCTATGGTTATGGGTATGGACAGCAGTACATAAAAAAAATGCAGCAGCATGATGGAAAGAAGGAGAAGCACAGTAGTGCGAAGAAATGTGTTTTTACACAGCAATGCAAATAAGAAAATGCAGCAGCATGAAGTTCCTTTTTGTTAAAAAAAATGAAAGGTAATGGACAGCAGTGTTTGGTAGTAATCCCTCCGTGAGAGGAAGTGAAGTTCTTAGTGTATCCCTCTATTAAAGAGGAAGGTGCTTTTCAGCACAGTGTCATGGTAAATCCCTCTGTCACGAGGAAGGTGCTCTTAAGCACAGGTAAATCCCTCTATCAAGAGGATGATGCTTTTCAGCATAGTCACAGGTGTATCCCTCTGTTAAGAGGAAGGTGTTCTTCAGCACATTGGTATGGTGGATCCCTCTATCATGAGGAAGGTGCTCTTAAGCACAGTTTCAGGTTAATCCCTCTATTAAGAGGAAGACTATTTTGTTGTTTGTGGAACTGCA
>APFE030508979.1:0-12961 GCA_000404065.3 Pinus taeda | reverse complement strand
AGACACAGCAGTGTGGGGTAGACGCAACAAAGAAGATGGCACAACAGTGCAGCAGAGAATATGCAGCAGCATAAAGTTTTGTTGAAGAAATGAAAGGTAATGGACAGCAGTGTTTGGCATTAATCCCTCCGTGAGAGGAAGTAAAGTTCTTAGTGTATCCCTCTGTTAAAGAGGAAGGTGCTTTTCAGCACAGTGTCATGGTAAATCCCTCTGTCAAGAGGAAGATGCTTTTTAGCATATACATGGGAAATCCCTCTATCAAGAGGATGATGCTTTTCAGCATAGTCACAGGTGTATCCCTCTGTCAAGAGGAAGGTGTTCTTCAGCACATTGGTATGGTGGATCCCTCTATCATGAGGAAGGTGCTCTTAAGCACAGTTTCAGGTTAATCCCTCTATTAAGTGGAAGACTATTTTGTTGCTTGTGGAACTGCATCTGAAGCAGTGTTAATGGATCCCTCTGTTAAGAGGAAGATTTGTTGTCTTTGGAGAATCCCTCTGTGAAGAGGAAGATGCTTTTTAGCATAGACAGGTGAATTCCTCTAGTTTAGAGGAAGATGCTTTTCAGCATAGACAGTGGTTAATCCCTCTGTTAGGAGGAAGACTCTTTTGCAACAGCAGCATGTCAAGGAGTTGAGGAAGTGTTTGGGTAAGACCGAATGCCCAGCAGTTGAAATTAAAGGGGAGTGTTGGAATGTTAATTCTAACTGCAGGTTGCAGGGAACAGCGACGGACGTGGGCAGCGACGGACGTGGGCAACAATGGACGGCAATTCACTGCGCGCGCGGGTCAGCAGTCAACGGGAACTGAAAACCACCGCAGGAAATCTAAATTGCCCGGTATCATATCGCACCACCCTTCAGCGCAAAGTAGTTTCCGTGCAACGAGCTCCGATGCAATTAGGAGCTGACAACTGTCCAGCAGTGATGCTGGCCTGACATCAGCAAGTCACATCCGTCGGAAGGTAACTTCCGGTCTTCTTACCCTGCGCGATATGCGTCCGATCAACAGTGAATATTGTCCGCCGTTCGATTGTCAGGTAAGGTCTGCGCAGTTTAAAGTCTGTCCGAAGTCATACGGAGGCCTGTCAAAATTAATGCAGCATGGACCATACATAATCGACCATGCCTTATGTTAAATGAATGTCATAGGTTTGGTAAGGTTTTAATATTTATTACGGCGGGAGTATGGGTAAGTTTTTTAATATAAGTTTAAAAAAAAAAAACGTTGACCAATTTTTGTTAACGCACGGGGATTGTAATATGTGCATTATGCAATTGCACATAAAAAAGAAAATTTTTGGCCCTGCAGCACTTGTTAACAAAATAGAGCGACCCGAGCATTGTAAAAAAAAAAAAAAAAAAAAAGGAGAGGGGAATGTAATGTGAATTTTTATGGTATTGCACATGAGGAGAAGAGTGTGTGGGCTCGGAGTAGGCATTAAAATGAACCCAAGAGATTGTCATGTAAAAGCATAAGGTGAAAGTAAAAACAGGGTCAGCAGCACCTGTAAAAACCAACGAAGAAAAATCAGAGGGACGCACATATATGCATAAATATTTTTGGGTATGCATAAATATTTTTGGGGTTTGTAATGAAATTTTTTTTATATGCATCAGAGTAAAATGTTTTTCTTTGTAATGTAAAAAGTAAAAGAATGCACAACAGTGCAGAGGAGGCAAAAGTTGGAGAAGTGAATGAAGAAAACCATGGCAGTTTTGGTTTCAAAACCATGAGTAGTTTCACACAGAAGTGAAAAGGTAAATGTGTAAATCCCTCTAAGTTTTTGTTTTCACACAGCAGTGAATGTAAATGAAATATTTACACAGTGGTGTAAAATTTCATAGGAGGCAGAGTAATTTCTTTTGTAATGTTTTGGTGATTCCCTCTGAGTGAAAGAGGATGAATATGTCTCTTTAAATTCTCAGGTGAAAACAGAGTTTTGGTTTAATGATGTTTTTGGTAAATCCCTCTCAGCAAAGAGGATGAATGTGTAACTGTGAATTTATTTTAATGAAGGGAAATATTTTATGGTGGTGAAATACTCTGTTCTCAGCTATTTTTTAAAAAGGGTCCTCTGAGCAAAAAGATCCTGGAGCAAAGAGCAAAGGAAACAGAGCCAATGCTCTCTGTGGTGTTTGTCTGGTTTTGGTATTTTCCCATTCCATTTCAAAAATAACCAACACATTTAATCAATCTTCAGATGTTAATATCATTTAAGCAATCAGAACACAGACCTTAGAAATAAGGGAATCGAAATTGAAGATAAGTCTTCCAATGTTAATATCATTTAACCAATCTTCAAATGTTAATATCATTTAAGCAATCAGAACACAGAGCTTAGAAATAAGGGAATAGCTTCAACTAGTGACCTGCGCCTGAGAAGAGCTCAGAACATTCCCCGTCGTTTTACAAGACATTCCCTGTCTTGAAAACTGTGTATCAAAGGGCCATGCATGGGAGGTTGGTTATCGGTAAGAATTAAAAAGGATTCCATTAATTTAAATATTTTGTATGCAGGGGAGGTTGGTGCTGGGTAAGAATAAAAAAGGATTGGATTGTTTTAAATATTTTTTTGTGTAAAATTAATTTACTTTAATGTTTTTTATTGTGTGCAGAAGGACACAGGCTCTGCCCTAGATGAAATCATTGACTATATTAAATTTCTACAGCAGGCAATAAAGGTTTTGACTTCGAACAGACTGTTTTTCAGGATTGACTTTTTAAGCATATGATAGTAGTTTTTGTTCTTAAAACTGTTTTGCAGGATATGAGCACAAGAAAACTTGGTGGTGCAGGTGCAGTTGTGCCTCAATTTGCGAATGTTCCAGTTAAGGTACACGCTTAATTCTAGGTTTTCACTGGAAGTAGAGAAAATACCTGTGTATCGTTGTTTCTGTATCATTGTTTGCTGATGCCATCTTTCGTGGGTTTTCTTAGGGTTGTAACAGTCACGCATCGGCGTCGGTGGCTCAAGCTAGTCCTTCACACTTACGGGATTGTCTAGAGTTTGAGAAAACTGTTCTGGGTCTCATGGAGAAGGATATGAATTGAAGTTATAACGAGGGGAAGGGAAATTCTCACTAATGAGCCAAATGAAGTTGATTTTCAGATAATATCCAGCTTGCGCGATGTTTTAAACCAGTAATAGCGAAGATAGGCCAGGAATCTGTGCTTACGTAACCAGACTTCTTTCTCTTTCTGTAGGTATTTTGAGGTTCCCTTGTCCGAACAGTTAAGCAGAAAGTATGTGAGCATATCACACTTATTGTAATTGAACTGCTAGGCTATTTTCATGAATCTTTCTCAATTGAAGTTTTAGATATATAAAAGTAGGTCAGCATATCACATTTATTTTATAATTCAACTGATAGGCTATTTTTATGAATCCTTATTAATTGAAGTTCTATACATATAAAAGTATGTGAGCATTATTACATTTATTGCAATTGAACTGATAAGGTACTTTAGTGAATCTTTATCAATTGAAGAAGTTTTAGATGTATAGAATAATTATTTTCACTATTTAGTTTATGTATTGTTATGAGGTGATAGGCTATTTTTGTGAATCCTTATCAATTGAAGAAGTTTTAGATATATAGCATAATTATTTGCACTATTAAATTCATGTGTTGTTATAAGTTGAGGTTGAAAACTTAACAATTTTTAGTTTACATTAATTTTTATTTTTATTAATAAATTTAGTTGTGTTAGTGTTATGTTATTTAGAACACATCAAGAAAATATTAATCATAATTTGAAAATAAAGTTGATTATAATAAATTTAAAATGGTTTTAGTAAAAAGATGTAAAATTTGAAGATATTAATCATAGTGTCCTTGAGACCAAGAGTAATTCACAGCAAAACAATTTATTTGAATTAAAAAAAAACTTATAATGGTTGAATATTGATAATTCTTTATAAACCAATTTTAATATAAGATTATGAATGACTTTAGTAGAAATGTGTAAAAAGTATAATATTACATAAATGGATGTAAGGCTTAATTTAACTAATCATTATTTATTATTAGTATAACTTAGCTAGAGACTCTAGCAATAATTTGGGTTGTTTCTTAACTTTGTATTAGTATTTGTAGCTTTAATCAAACTTTTTGGAAAATACCTAATATTTCAAATTTTTATATCAAAAACAAAAATTATAATTTTTGAAAATCTTATTTCCAATTTTCAATTGACTAACCAACCTAAATTTAATATCATTTTAAAAATAAATAGATAAACTAATTTTAGAAATGGCCATTTCATATGCTGTCCACACTATTGTGCTCTACTCCTTTTTAAGTGATTGCATTTCCATTTGAAATTTTATTTTTTATGATTAGGAATATGTATGCTTTGTAGATGATTAAAATGAAGTGATTTCATATGAATTGCAAAATTCTTGTGTTTGGAAGTGTGATCCCTTGCATGTTATCTTTTATCTCTCTATATCTAGATGTCCTACTGTAAAGTTGAAAAGTTGGAAAATACTTATAGCTTGGAAGCTAGAGATGGAAATTTAGCTAGTACAAGAAATTTGTAAGAAAAAACAAAGTTAGTAAATTTAGCTATTCTACATGAGACACATGTTATAGAGATGCATTGATTGCTACTTGCAATAGAAATTATTAACTATTAACTACTATCAGTGAAAGTAAGGATAGGTGATATAGATTTTCATGAAGAGGGCCAAGTGGTTAACAAAAGATATGAGGAAGATGTTCTTTTCAAAGGTATTAGCAAGAATTATTAGAGCAAGTACAAAATTTGTTGAAGAGAATCAAGTCTAAAGAGATTGTTCATTGGGAGGAATGTAAATACTGAAAACATTACCAGGGAAATGGATAATGGAGTGATGATTGTTGGAACAAGAAAACAAGTTACAAAAGGATTCAAAAGTGAAACAAACTTTTTTTGTTTCAAGTCCAATGAGTATTATGATCTACAATTTTTGATAGTAACACCATTAATTTAACTACTATCAAGCAAGAGATCAAGTCTTTAATAGAGCTTAATTGTTTTATAACTATTCAATTGATGTTGATTTAGGCCAAGTCACTAATACAAACATGGTGGAATGACATAAGAAAACTAGAGAAGTGGTTTCCAAGAAGCCTAATAAAGTCTTTTACTAGTAAATAGAGGCTAGAAACTCTCTTAAGTGGGGTTGAAGTATAGTTGAATAATGCTAAGGGGGTTTTGAAAAGAAAAGAAAATCGAATAATATTAATGATTTAGAAAATACTATAGCTGGTTTATCAAGGTTTCCTAAGGATGAAACTATTATGAAATAATTATTGGAATAAAAGAACAAGGAAATCAGAGATATGAAATCAATTTTAAAATCTTCTCATTAAGAACATACATATTTAGTTAGAACACATCATCATAAAAAAACATGAAGGAAAAAAAGTGCTTGGAAAGAATCATGAATATAAAAGAAGCATTGGCTAAAAATTTAGAGAAGAAAGTTTCTAAGTGTTGGAAAATGTTACTAGTTTTAATCTTCATAATTATCATTATACTAATGTCATTATGTATATCTTATGTTACATTATAAAGAAGAGATAAAAATATTATTTTAAGCAATAGATTTTTTGGTCATCTAGGTTAAGCATAAATTTCATCCTCCTAGGGTTTTTCAAAGCCAAATGGATATTTTTATTAATTCAAGAGAGTCCTTGTCAATTGTATGACTCTATTGGGGGAGTTGTAACATGTAAAACATATTAATTAGACTCTAGAAATTAAAATAAGATTCCAAGCACAAGTTGGCCCTACCATTGACAAGTCTACCCAGAAGAGGCTATTCTACCACAAGAGAAGCATATATATCAAAGGGGCTTCAACTTAATTGACATGCACTTCCTTAATTTCAATCTCAAGTAAGAAGAGGAAGAGTTTCACATCCAAGTTGCAAGTGGGACAAAATTTTGATTTTACCTTGTTTGACTCTTGTTGATTTTAGAGATCCTCATTTGCATATCTTGAAAAGTTGACTCAATCAAGAAGGTTAGAGTTTATGTTGTCTACAAAGGGCAGTAGTTGCATAAGTGAGGTAGAGCATGAGTATTATAATTGAATCAGAGCATGAGTATTATAATTGAAGCAGTTCAAGGAAGGTTTGACTCTCATTGACCTTGAACGGCTTGACTAGCTTGAGGAAGGATTTATGGTAGGGTTGACTTGGTTTTTGGAGGAGTTCTTGGATTTGGTGTTTGGGTCTTTCCATCTCATTTTAACTCATTGGATAAGAATATAAGAGATTATTTTTGGGTTTTCCCCTTAGAGGGGTTTTTCCTTGGCTTGGAGCATACTTCTTGTGCCCATGGTATTTATTGTTTTTTCTCTCCATAATTTTTAATTCATGAAAATATCTAATAAATAAGAAGATCACCAAGGTCCATAAGAAATTATTAAGGTTAAGGAGAATTGGTTTAAATAGATTCCCTAGTAGATTCTAGAGCATGGCATCTCACCTAAGGTGAAGGAAGAGAAGACAGCTCCAAGATCATGTTGATCACATAAGAAGGGTTTCCTTGTCAACGGGAATCATTTGTGAAAGGACATTAGGAAATAAGAAGAAGACATCTTCACCTAGAAGGAAGGTTAATACATAGAAATTTTATCAAAAATCTAGTAATATCAAAATGAGTAGCTCCCATTGAAGGAAGGAAGGATAAGCTCTTGTTGAAGGCTCTCTAATACATCATATTCATCCACTCTTTGAAGCTGTTTGAAGAAAATTTTGTTGAAGGCCTCCTATAAGTCATCATTCTCGGCATCTTTGAAGTCTCCTTGAAGGTCTTGAAAGCATCAATATTGTTAGAGAAATCACCAAGAAGGACTCCTAGTTGACATGTAAATTATCATATTGTATTGTACAAATACATTTTTCAAGGAAAGAAGAAAGCTTGTAGGATCATCCAACTTCCTAGCATGAAAGAAGAGGATTGACTTGGAAGTCACAAAAAACGAAATCATGGATTATGTTCTAGGTGAATTTATTGTACCAAACAAGAGGAGACTCAAGAATTAGAAAAATACAAGATGGAATAATTGAGGGCTTACATGATCATTTTGGAGTCCATTGAGGATCATATTGTTCCCTTTGTTGTTGATTTGACATCTAAGGTTATGTACGATAAGTTAGTCAATTTGTACTCTATAAGTACATGATGTTAAAATATATCCTTAAGGAATCAGCTATATTGAAATTGGAAATAAAAGGATGAATATATATCCAATTATCTTATGAAGATATCACAAATAAGACGCTAGTTGCAAGGGCTTGGGGATGTTTTTTTCTATTCAGAAATGACTAGTTATGTACTAAATTCTCTACCATCTAATTGAAGAAGTTTTGCAACTAGTGTCCACTCAAAGAAGGATACTACTCATTCTAATGAGTTATGGGTTTAATGTGTCTTCGAATAATGAAGGATAAAGGAAAAGGATGAAACTGAATCAAATGAAAAAGTCTCAAAACTTTATTACAATGTCTAGGAAGAAGAAGAAAATGCAGTTTGGAAAGAGCATAGGAAATCTAGATATGTCAAAGATTCAATGTTTTGAATGTAATGAGTATTGGAAGCTTAAGAGGGATTGTCTAAACAAGAAGAACAAAAAAAAGAAAGTAGAGAAGTGAATTTCACATAGTTGAAGAAAAGGAGAACACTAGAAGAAGCCAAAAGGAGAAGATCCCAAGGATCTTTACTATTAGCGGAAGATCCACCTAGATCAGGTTCTTTATAAAATTTGTCTTCCTTTTATTATGCATAAATAAAAGTAGCATGCATTCTTGCATTCTCTAACACAGTCTTGATTTTTTTAAAGCATGGCATTATAGAATTAAGCATATGATAGTAGAGGAATTAGAGTCTTGGTGATCAATTTAAGAATCATCTAGTTTAAAAAGAATGAGAATATTGGGACCATATTTCATATTACATTTCATTCAAGTATTTTTCTAGCATATTGTTAAAGGTAGTCATTTTGCAAAGAGGTATCATCAAGCTCCTATAAGAACCATCATTTTGGAAGTTTATTGGAAGGAGCATTATCACATGATTGGTATATATTCCATCTAGTTTGGATGCAATACCCTTTAAGGATGAGGTAATGTAGATGGTCAAGTTGCAGTATGAAAGGCATAAGTAAATAATTCTTTCTTGGGAAAATAAACCTATCTTAGATAAGTATATGAAGAAAACCCATTCAATAAATGATGGCTATATTACAGGGTAAGTTCCTCAGACAGAACACCAGAAAAGGAGATCCATACACCAGTATTTTGACGTGGTTAAAACCCTCAGAGAGGGAAACAGTCCACGGCCTGCGCCAACGTGGCTACTACAAACAATTTATTAATAAAAGAATGAAAATTTACATAAGCTTCTCTCATGCACGGTTAACCTACAAATGACCCTCCATGCGCTTTAAATAGAATTCATGGACCAATCGGGTGTCAAGCCACGGATCAAGTGTCGGTAATACCGAGGAGAGAATGAACCGTCGGATCACTACATATCGTGACCGTCGGATTGTAAGTTACAAAATGTACAACGGTAAAGAAACACACTTTACCTAACGCTAACCTAACTCTATACTAGACCAAGTTGAACTTAACTATTCCTATGTGTCGGAATATCCTAACATCCCCCCTTAAGAACAACTTGGGATAGGATTGAAGGATTTACAAATATGACACAATAGGAGAAGGAAGGAGGCACTAGAGCCTATCCCCCCTTAGTGACAACTTCCTGAACTCCAAGCATATATCGAAGTTTAGTGAACTTCGCCTCTGTGAGAGCCTTTGTGAAGATGTCTGCAACCTGATCATCTGTTGAACAATATTGCACTTCAAGAACATGGTCATGAATGAGCTTTCTGATGAAGTGCATGTGAAGTTCAATGTGTTTGCTGCGCTGATGCTGAACTGGATCTTTGCAAAGCTGAATGGCACTTTGATTATCACACCAAAGTGTAGTCGGATGCTGCTGCTCAAAGCCAAATTCTGATAGGATCTGACGAAGCCACAAGGCTTCCTTACTAGCTTCCACGGCACCACGATACTCTGCTTCTGCTGACGAAAGAGAAATGGCAGCCTGTTTCTTACAAGCCAATGTAATAGGTCCTGAACCAAGAGTGAAGACATAACCAGCAGTAGACTTCCGATCATCAGGGTCACCAGCCCAATCAGAATCAGTGAAACCAACTAATAGAGGAGTTGCTTTGGCACTATAATGAATCCCAAACTGTATTGTACCTCGAACATAACGAAGTATTCTTTTAGCTGCTTTCCAATGACTTTCACGGGGGTTTTGCAAAAAACGAGCAACAAGGCCAACAGCAAAGGAAAGGTCAGGACGAGTATGGGTTAAATACAAGAGTTTTCCTACAAGTTGACGGAATAAGGTAGCATCAACTTCAGGAGAAGTACAAGAGACTGAAAGTTTGACTCCAGACTGAAAGGGAGAAGGAGCTGGCTTACAATCTTCCATGTGAAAATGACGAAGAATATCACAAGCATACTTGGACTGGGAAAGGGAAATACCCTCCTTGGATTGCAAGACTTGAAGACGGAGAAAATAGTGTAAGTGTCCTAAGTCTGTCATTTCAAATTTCTTTTTAAGGCTGGACTTCACATGGTTTATAAGGTTGGGATCACTACCAGTAAGAATAAGATCATCAACATAAAGAACAAGGATGAAAAGAGAGTTGCCCACTTTCTTGGTGTAGACAGTATTGTCAGAATAACACCTAGAAAAGCCAGATTCTAAAAGAAAGCTATCCATTTTGGCATACCAAGCCCGAGGAGCTTGCTTGAGACCATAAAGAGATTTCTTAAGTCGACATACACGGCTGGAGTCTGTTTGGATGAAGCCAATGGGTTGTTCCATATAGATTTCTTCATGCAAGTCCCCATGCAAGAAGGCAGATTTAACATCCATCTGATGGACTTCCCATTTTAAAGAGGCAGCAAGGGAAAGAACAAGGCGGATAGAGTTCATTTTGGCAACAGGGGAGAAGGTTTCAGTGTAGTCAATGCTTTCAACCTGTGAAAAGCCCTTAGCAACAAGACGAGCTTTATGTTTATCAACTTTCCCCTCTGGTCCATACTTTGTTCTGTAAACCCATTTACATCTAACAAGTTTGCGTCCCTTTGGTAGAGGAACAAGATCCCATGTATCATTTGCCAACAATGAATGATATTCTTCATTCATAGCTACTTCCCAATGTGGATAGCCTGAAGCTTCTGCAAAAGTGTCAGGATCATGATTTACTGGAGCTTGAGCCAGTAAAGAAGAGGCTCTTTCAAACTGAGAACGTGTACGTCGCTGATCTGTAGGATCACCGGCAAGATCACCTGCTGCATCCCGAGTAGCACGGACCCATCTTGGAGGTTGAGGATCCTGAGAAGGTGGGGGAGGATTGTCATCCTCACTTTCATCATCTGAAGAAGAAATGTTTTCAAAAGTAGAAGAGATAGGAAGAGGTGGCACATCCGCCGGACTAGGCTCGCACGCCGATTTATTTTCATCAAATTTTACATCTCTTCTAATGATAACATTTTTGGACTTAAATGGAATAAGTCTATAACCTTTTACATCTTCAGAATATCCAACAAAAGTACATTTCTCACTCTTAGGTTCTAAAGCTTTATGCTTTTCATCTGGAATATGGGCCCATGCTTCACTTCCAAAAACACGAAAGTGACTTACATCTGGTTTAATGGAACTCCAAGCTTCTTCTGGAGTGATATTCTTTAGAACCTTAGTAGGAGTGCGATTTATTATATAATTTTCACAATTAATTTCTTTGGCCCAAAAACTAAGACTGAGTCCTTTAGATTGCAGCATACAATTAGCCATTTCCTTTAAGGTGCGATTTTTCCTTTCAGCTACACCATTTTGTTGTTGAGTGTATGGAACAATATGTTGCATTTGAATTGCCATTTTCGGTGCAAAAGTTGATGAATGTGTTTTTAACATATTCTCACCATTATCAGTTCTTAGCTTAAGAATTTGATGTCCAGATTGTTTTTCAACAAAGGCTTTGAAGGCCAAAAATGTGTTAAATACTTCGCTCTTGAGTTTTAAGAAGTATACCCAAGTGCGTCTGGAGACATCATCAATGAAAGTTAAGAAATACTTGCAGCCAGAGAATGAAGCAACAGGAAGTGGACCACATAAATCACTGTGCACAAGCTGTAAAGGGGCTGAGGCGTGCCAAGAGGCACGTTTGTCAAAACTGTCCCAATGATGTTTTCCGAGTACACATCCGGAACAAACACCATCTCTGCAAGATACCATAGGAAGACCTGTCACCATATTTTCTTTACATAGATGCTGAAGGGAGCGATAGTTTAAGTGACCAAATCGCTCATGCCAAAGTTTGCTCACTTCATCATTATGAGCAACAAATACTGAGGGAAGATTTGATGACCCAAAGTTGTAAAACTTATACAACCTTGTGGAATCATCAGCAATACCAGTAGCTAGAATCTGTTTAGGATCTCTTAGATCCTTGATTACAACATCATGAGGTGAAAATTCAACAATTTTACCTTCACCTGAATGAGTTATCTGATATACAGATAGAAGGTTGCTGGATAAGGTTGGAACACATAACACATCATTAAACTGACCATTGTCTAGATGAACAGTTCCAGTCCCTACAACATTAAGAGATCTATCATCACCAACATATATATTTTTTGTGTTACAATCATGTAAAGAAGAAAACATGGCTTTGTTTTTGGCCATGTGATAAGAGGCTCCAGAATCAATGAGCCACTCATGAGAATGAGAAGAAGAAGATACATTTAATGCATAACCAGACTGAGATGATTGACAACGACATGCAGAAAGTGCCATTCTGGAAGATGAAGTTGAAGTAGAAGTAGAAGAATGCTCCACATGGATGTTGTGTTTCTTCATTGCGGCTTCCAAGGCTTCCATCTTCTTAAAGCATTTAGATTCTATGTGGCCATCTCGATTACAAAAGTTACAATGGCGATCAGTCTTCTTCCATTTGTTTTTATTGGTCTTATCATTTTGCTGAAATGATCTTTCATTTTGAGGCTGAGATTGCTTAGGACCCTTGTTTGGTTTAGGACCATTCTTTTTGGGAAATGACTTCTTAGGATTCTTTAAATTTGGTTGCTGCTGGGCGGCTAACGCTTTCTTGGAAGAGTTTCCAAGATGAAGAAGACCAAGGTGTAAGAGTTTTTCTTGTTCTCTTATTAAAGAATCACAAAAAGAGTCAAAGGAAGGGGCCTTGTAGTCTATTCCTTGACAAATGAAAGCTTCCCTTGTAGAATGGAAGGTGGAAACAAATACAGAGTAGGCTGGTCCCAACATAGTAAGGATGGAATAAATAAGGTTATTATCTGTTTTCTTAACCTTAACACCTTCCAAGAGATATCTAAGGGTTTTGAATTTGCACAAGAAATCTTCAATGCAAGAAAAATTATTAGGATCTAATGTAAGCAACTCATTTTCAAGTTGATGGGCTCTAATTTCATTTTTAATCCCAAAAACTTTAGCGATTTGTTTTAATGCTGCATCAGGAGTATCAAGATCTGCAATATGAAATCTAAGATCAGGAGAAATAGACATCCCTATCAAACCACGTGCTTGATCTTGTCTATTTTCCCATTTTGGAACCTTGTCTTCATCTGTTGGTTTTTTCTCTTGGCCCGTGGCTATTCTGTAGAGACCTTTACTTCTAAGTAAATCTTCCATGTATGATGCCCATTGGAAGTAGTTAGTGCTGTCAAGAATGACTTGGCACGGACTTTCCATTTTAAAAAAAACTGAAGCTAAAGATAGTGAAAGTAAGTGCTCCAATGGATAGATCTCGAAAAATTAGGCTGTTTTAAAAAAAAACGGCTCTGAAAAAGGCTTCCGGATGAAGAAGTTATGGCTTTTTGAAAAATTTTGTTGAAGTTGCCG
>APFE030508976.1:66083-83970 GCA_000404065.3 Pinus taeda | reverse complement strand
AAAAAAATATTTTATTAGTTTTTGACTAATTAATGTTAACTTTATTTTTCATTTGATTTTTCTGTTGAATTCTTTGAAGCATCTCGGCATTATTTGTTTATTGTTAGAAGAGGTTCTCCATCTATGCCATGATGATATTAATCTTTAATTTTGTTGTGCGCATGATTTTTCAATAAAGTTCATGAAAACTAAAATTTATATTAATTTAGGTTGAAGATACATTCTCATTCTCTAAAATACAAAATTTTACATTAATTTAGGTTGAAGGTATATTCTATTTTTCTAAAATATAGTAGAGTAAGGTAAAATTATTATTAGTTTAAGTTATTCTAAATTTCTAAAATACAAAAAGAGATTGTATTAATTAAAATAGTTATCTTTACTTTGAACCTACCAAGCATACAGAATGATTGAATTTCTAGTGACGTAAACCTCTTTTTGATTGCAAAACTTAAGAAAAAATTCACATCTTGAGAGATTTGATCCCTCTAAACACTTGATAGATTTGGAATTAAGATAGATCTTTGTTGGTTTTATCAAATGCCGAGAGGGATCCAATATCTTGAGATGCAAACTTATTTTAAGTGAAAAATCTAGGAACATGTCGAGAGATGTGATCCCATTCGACACTTAATACATTCATAATTAAGATGGACATATGCTCATTCGTTATAATACTATTTATATTATATATAAACTTCACATCTCTATCCATAAAATTTCTTATTATTAATTTTATAATAATCCACATAATACATATAATTACATATATGTAAAGGGAATTTTTTTTAGACATGTTTTGTTATTATTTTTATTTAAATTTGTAATGTAATATGCATAGCATAGAGTATATATAGAGAGGGAGTGTGGAAATGCTTAGAAAAAGAGTTTATTGTAAGTATTATGTTATTATATGGTTATTAACTAAATTTAAATATAAAGTTTTGAAATATCATACTTACAAATATGAATCTCCCCTCCATGGAATGACTAAGACATGCCAGGAGGGAGAGTGCATGGCGATCATCCGAGGGAGAGTGCGTGGTGATCATCCCATAAAGAACTGACATATGAGGGTGAGGCCATGCAGCCTTCCCAATGTCATTAACAAGTCATCATGAAGTTTCATAGACAATCATTTGACATCACTCCAATTTGGTCCCAGATCCCTCTGGAACTAGTATTATTTTAATGGTTACAACTAAGTTGTAATTTATAATAGTTATGATATTGGTGTATGTATTTTTAGAGCTATAATTTTTTTCATTCTCAACCTACTTGCCTCTACAAAATAGTCATAATTTGTAGGTGTGGTCATTTTCTGCAAGAAATAGTCATAATTTTCATAAGGTAGATGTTAACTCGGGCTACAGGGCCTTGTAAAATGGTCAATTATTAGCATTCATGGACTATTGTTCTTCAACTACAATAATCCCATAGGCGATTTCCTATAGGGATACTACTTTAAATCTGTATAGTGGATAAATTTCTACCCTTTTTTGTTTCCTTTATTTTTGGTGTTCTCTCCCAGTGCATCCCCTAGGCATTCGTTACATTGTTTTATCTCTCTTTTTTTTCTTTTTTTTTGTCAACTCTCAACCCCTCACTTAGACTTTTATAGTTGGGTTTGGTTGGGTTTCTCCTTTGCTTGGTATATATTTTTCAAGTCAAGAATGGTCTTTCTCCTTTAAGTTCCTCTCTACACCCATTCTTGAGAAAACCCCGCATCTCCTAAGTTCCTCTACTCCTTGGCTTCCACTACCCATCATTCCATCTTTTGAAAAAATGTTCATATTCTAGGAAGTTTGTGTTATCATTGTTTCAATCTTACAATGCATTTTCGATGTAGTCAAACACGACTAGGAGTGGCACACTACATAAAACAAGGATGCTTTTGAGCCCAATAGAAAGCTTAAATTTTAACACCTCTGTATTGCATCCACACTAACTAAATATTCATAAAAAAATAATGATATTGAATCATGACATTGTAGGAAAGAACAAATGTTTGATAGATATCAAAGTGGCTAGATAGGTAGCATATTGAGTGCTTAACACAACACACAACATACGAAGATACAACTAATACACGTATATTGTTTATATATACTAGCATTTAAAAATTCCATTGGGTAGTGTATTGAAGGATCACAATGAGGTTAAGGAGGAAGTCTTCCTTGTGTTGGATGAATTACAACTCTCCATGAAGAACCTAGATAAACACTTGAATCAAATTGAAGATTGTTTGGGCCTTCTTCCATATCTAGTTTATGTGCTAGGTAGTAGTAAAGAGATAATCACAATGGAAGCACCATTATAATTTTTAATAATGGGCTATATTCAGTTCGTTGGGAGGTTAAAATATTTAGTTATTTATCATATTTCACTAACTGCACCTACAACTAAGACAACTAAAACTTCTGCCCAAACAACCACCATTAACTTGGTTCAATCCACATGACTAGGTAGACCACAACAACAAGGTGGTGAAAAAAAGAAGAACAAGAAAACTACTTCGAATGAGTAGAAAGAACCATAAGATCCAAACGCAAATGTTGGCAAAAAGAAAGAGTTAAAGCTAAAGCTCCCATGCAATATTTGTGGTAGAGACCGTTTCACACATCATTTTCCACATTTGGACAAGGTCAATGAGAACAGTACTTAGTGAAATCCCACCACACAACCTCTTGTGTTGAACAATCTTTTCCCACCTCAACGAAAATGCCAAATCATCATTGTTATAAATATTTCTCCTCCAAAAGGGGGCAACGTAGGTCATCCTCCTAATGGGGATGCACCTGTGACCATTATTCTATGTGAGGAAATGGTAAACTTGACCATGAGATGAAAAATAAATGCAATAGTCAATGCAAACTTGTTATATAATATGATATTTAAACTATATAAATAAAGGTAAATTTAAAGTTTTAATTAATATTAATAATTACTTATGTTTTAGTTCTATTAAAATTGTGATAGTATTTTTTATTGTTGACAAATGTTATAAGGAGATAGATTGAAATCATTCCATGTGAAGAAATTGTTTGTAGTAAGGGCAATGAGTTTCAAAAGTAAGCTAGATAGATATGTAACTATCAATTGCACCAAATGTTGCAAAGAAATGTCGTAAGGCACGAATTCCAAAAGAATCATGACATATAAGAAATCACTAAATATAAAAATTCGTAAACAAAACACTATTCAAACAAATATTTACATAATTTGACCATCAATCTCAACCTCTGATCAATTTCATGAGCGATGTGCATGGACTTGTCTCTAGAAACCAAAGTTGTTGTGATGGATTTCTCAAACAAAAGAATCTCATACGCATCTCCATATGAGCTCATTCCTTCTGTCATCAACTCCCAAACCATGGCCCCTCCACTTGCTCCTCCCCATCTAGCAAATGCATATACATGTTTATAAACCACATCAAGTAAATTGTCTCTTTCACTTGTGTGAAATCCTGGGTCTTTGTAATATTTCCCAAACTCTGCAAACAAAAATAGTTTTTTCAATATCTTGCTTCCATCTTCAAGATGGTTACTTATCCAACTATGCAAAAATCAAAGTTGGGTCTCCTCATCTTCCCCAACAAACCTTTAAAATTTGAAACCACAGTTAAATATATTAGTGCAAACTCAAACATTATCATCAAAAAATGTAATCCCTCTCTATGCTCACTAAATCTAGAGTTAAGATGGATCTAGAGGAAAAGCTTGCACCTTGAGAAATTTGATCCCTTTGTACACTCTCTAAATCTAGGGTTAAGATTGATATAAAATGATTTAATTATTAATAATTATAATTATTAATTTTATTTTATTTTATATTATTGTAATTTGACTGAATTAAGATGTTTAAATAACATTACATAACCTTACAACATCATTCATGTCGACTAAAAACCTCCATGAACTTCATGGTCGAACAAAAATCTCCATGCAATTATTTAATTTGTAAAGTTATTTATTTAATCAAATATTTAATATGAAATATAAATATACTAGAGAGCATAAATATATAAATTCAAGTGATACATGTATTGACACTTAAAATTTTATTTTATAATTTTATTTGGAAAAAATTCAACCCATAAAATTGATCATAATTAAAAAATTAAATTTGGTTATTATTTTATTTATAAATATTATATACAATGATACATGAAAAAGGTAATATAATTCATAAATGGTAATTTATAACCTTAAAATTACTTAAGTATGCAAAAGGAAACATTATTTCAACTATATTAAAGTATAGGAGAAAAAAGTTGATAAGCTAGATAATTTTTATTAGAATTCTGAGAATTTTACACCCCTTTAGACTGCTAAGAGCAACGAATTAGGTGTGCCCATTAAATTCAAGCTTACTTATCATACATTGCAGTGTTCTTGATTTAGTAGATATTTTTTGTGCAATACCAAGGTTACTTACCATGGATAAGTGCCTATAATGGATTTTTATATATTTTAGATATTAGAATTGTATGCTATAAACAATTATGTTGAAATATCTATGTAGTGGCTACACCACATGCATTTACAGTGCAATATTTCTTTGGTTTCCTTATTTCCTCTCATCACTTGGCTAGTGATATTTTGAAATGCCTTACTGCATGAAGATTCCCAGTGTTTGTTTCCTTATCCATACAATTTGCGTATTCTGTTTGAACAACCTGGCTAGTTGCATATTATTGCACTGAGAAAAACTAGGTGCTTTACAACCTCTATGAAATGCATTATGGCACTAAGATTTCTAAGGTTTTTTTCCTCATCTGTACAATTTCCTTATTTTATTTGTACTGCTTGGCTAGTGACATTTTGAAATGAATTATTGCACTAAGAAAAGTCAGGTGGTTTATAGCCTGGGTGGGAGAGATGTATGTTTAATCCTTATGGTTTCCTCATTTTTTTGAACTGTCTTAGGGATGTTTTGAAATGAATTAATACATCAAGAGAAGTGAGGTGCATTACAACTCAGTTGGGAGAAATGTCAGTGAAGTGAGGTACTTTAAGCGTGGGTTGGGATAGATGTTTTTGGTTTTATTATGTTTTTTATTTCGTCTGAACTACCTGCCAAGTTATATTTTGAAATTCACTATTATATTGATAGCAGTGAGGAGCTTTGCAGCCCAGGTGAGAGAGATGTTGGTGAAATGAGGTAATTTACAACAAGGGTGGGATAGATGCCTATGGAATTCTTATGATTTCCTTAGTTTGTTTGAACTACCTAGCTCATGATATTTTGAAATGCATTAATGCATTGCCATAAGTGAGATGCTTTACAGGTAGGTTGGGAGATATGTTGGTGTAATGCTGTAAAAATAGCAAATGCTTTACAGGCTAAGCGGGAGAGGTGACAGTGTAAAGTTGTAAAAAATCAAGCAATGTTAACTCTGGATCTTCTAACCACCGACAAGTTTGCACATATTTTTTTAATTCCTCTATGCTTAATAGTGTTGGGGTTAAGATGGATATATGCTATTTTTTTATTATCATTGTTTAAATTTCTATGAAGTGTAATTGCACTTCCAAAATTGATTTGTAATGTTGATTATGTATCAGAGTTTGTAGAACTAATAGACTTTTCCAATTGCTAGAAAAAAACAGAGTGATGGTTTACTGAAAATCTGAAATATGTAGTTTTGATTACAATATAGGGTATGGTTGGTCTATTTTGACAGTTCAACCAAAGGCAGGTTTGGATTCTAGATGCAGTCTTCGTGCAATGTTGTTTATTGTTTAGACTAGACTCAATACACAACAACTATACACGAAATGTTAGCATTAAATATGCTAATATAAACAACTCAATGGTAGAAAGAAAAATGGTCAGATACAGAGGACTCAAGTAGATTGATAATCTGGAAATATATAATGTAGTATCTTGTCTAAAGTGGCAAGTTTTTACTACTTTCTAAATTCAATTGCCGATTTAAATGGGAGAAATTTTTGGGCCAAACAATTCATTGAATTTTGAATTGGGATGTGTTGGTACCATTCTAAGACCCTTTTTCCCTCCCAAAACATGACCATTTCCTACCTTTTTCTCATCATCCATTCCTCAAATTCCTTGGAAATTAATTAATTTAATAGTTTATAGTTGTTGAAATGCATATTAATTGATTTAGGGGTTTTGTGTTGGTAAATTAAGATTTTAGGCCTAAATCACTACAGGAAGTCTCAACAACCTGTAAATGGCTTATTATGTGACATGTGGCATGGCACCCAGGTCGGAGCAAAAGGCATGGGCGAAAAGAGGAATGTCCAAGCATGGACAAGCACCTATCCCGCATTGGAAACATTCCTCCTATATGCATAGTCAACGCTTAGTCAACTCTGGCATGTTGGCACAAAGGCAGCAACAGCACTCAGTTTTTGTCCATTTGATTTTTAAAGTTGTTTCCTAGTTTTAGTATGCGTAAGTACATTAGAAACATCTCTGCGTTTTTACCAAAAGCAGCAACAGCCGCCTATGGATAAACATCCATTTTTCAAAGGATGTAATGCATGTAATTAAAAGACTGGACCGGGACCTATGTTCGTTTACACGCTATCGTTTTGATATTACAGTTACGTTTTTCCATTGTCACTTCTGAACAGAGCCTTTGGTTTTCAATATAATATCACATACTTTGTTTTAATACTGTGATCATGGTGTGATTATCTCGGTGTGCCAGAGATGCGGACGGGCCCTGCATGTGTGGTATACCGACATACATTTCATTTATGTTTGCATTGTATTTACATTGTGGTTTTAATTTTATTTTACAGTCAATCATTTGAATGAAACTTGAATACGATTTATAGCTTCAGAGATTTGATTGTGTTGATGGATGCGTTAATTAGATGTTTGTACATGTGTTCGAATAAACCCTCTTCTGGATTGTGAATTGCATCCCATAAAGGATTTGATCCAGGGCTGTCTATACAACACTGATATGGACAATGTTTACGAATTTTCCTTTGCATGCCTTCATTAAATATCCATGGCTGTTGAATGACATTGAACAGGGGTTTCATGTTGGTGTCTCTGTAAGGAGGTCGAGCCTTTAAAGATAGTCATATATAGCATGTTATGGATTGCATTTTAGCTGTTAATTGCATATGGTTTAATGCTTAGTTAAGACTTTGATTGCTATTTTAACAATAGATTTAATCCCATCACTGTACTTAGGAATCATAGGTTTAAAGTAGATCCTTTATGCTTATATATTTTAGGCACACGCCTCTAAGTATACGCACCCTGGTTGACAATTAATTTAGACCGATCTAGCACCCCTAGATAGGACACTACAGGATGATTGAATTTTGATGTTCACCCTTGCACAAGCCAATTTTGATGTCTTGGCAATCTTTCAACATATTCAAGTATTTTGATTTGGCTTTGGTAATGTTGGTAGTTAAGGGAGTTAATTCCTTCATTCCTCACTAGATTATATTTCCATGAGTCTAGTAAAGGGAAAACAGATTCAACCTACATCCATGTAGTTTGAGTTTTTTTTTCAGACTAAAAAATATGCTTCATGAGAGGGAGCAAGGAGACCTAGATGGCACAGATCACAACTTAAGGAAAATCCATCATTAACTAGGACCGTGTAACATAGGTCTTTTCAGGTTCAATGGAAACCTTCTCTCCAACTTGAGATCTCGGACTTATGCTTCCATGACTCCAAGTTAATCTATGGATTGGCCTTCATTCATTAGTAAGAATCAACATTATTAATTTAATATTTTGGTTGTTTGGAATGAATCCAATTCCAAGTTCCATGGCCATCAATGAACATCAACATGCTTAACTCTCTAATGACCTATCTAGCACAAAGATCTTGCCTTTGGGTATCAATGTCAATTATTATAGCCAATGCTTGATTACCAAAATTAGTGGTCATTTAAAGAGATCCATCCTTTAAATTGATTGTCTTGCCAAGTATATAATGGTATCATCCCATTTGTGAAATTTTCTCATTTCACTACAAATCAGGAAATCCAAAAATTATTCCAAGGTGAAAATAGTGTGCACATCATTGATCTTGACTTAATGCAAGGTCTGCAATAGCAGCGAACAGATCTAAGTTTGTAAAAACCTATCAATCTCAAGTACCACCATCGATGGGGAAATTGAGGGATGCATCATAATGAGAAAGAGGCAATAGTAGGATGGGATAGAAATATTTGACAATCATTGCAAACCATGGATGAGGATGCATCTCATCTCTGGGTAGAAGAAATGATAAATCACCTCATCAGTAAGCATAAACATGCTTAATTTAATATTTTGGTTGTTTGGAATGAATGAAATTCCAAGGTCCATGGCCATCAATGAACATCAACATGCTTAACTCTCTAATGATCCATTTAGCACTAAGAAATTTCCTTTGGGTATCAGTGTCAATTATTCTAGCCAATGCTTGATTACCAAAATTAATGGTCATTTAAATAGATCCATGCTTTAATTTGATTGTCTTGCCAAGTAGATAATGGCATCAACCCATTTGTGAAGTTTTCTCATTTCATTGCAAATGAGGCAATCCAAGAAGTATTCGAAGGTGAAAATAGTGTGCACATAATTGATCTTGAAATAATGCAAGGTCTACAATGGCAAGAACAGATCTAAGTTTGTAAAACTCTATCAATCTCAAGTACCACTATGAATGGGAAAATTGAGGGATGTAGCATAATGATAAGGAGGCAATAGCAGGATGGGATATAAATATTGGACAATCATTGCAAACCATGGATGAGGATGCATCTCATCTCTGGGTAGAAGAAATGATAAATCACCTCAGGAAGAGCTCTCCTAACTTACCAGTCTACCAGATTCTTAAATACTTGCATAGCCATATTTATTATTGCAGTAACCCTTTTATAAAATCTGCAGTTGAATCGAGACATCTCTACTTCACATAATTTAGTGTTCCTCCAAATAATAACATGCAAATATTTTACAAAAACAATAGATTAATAACTCAATATAAAACTTGAGTTCCATTGAAGCACAACTTTGATAATAGCTATAAGGAGAATTAACATTCAACAGAAGAGTAGAGAGTAAATAAGCCATCATTTCCATTGCATAAACAATTTAGGAAAATGAAAGAAACTCTGGTAAGAAGGGAGAATGAGAGATTTAATGAATCTTATGTGGCAGGGAAGGAATCTTCAGGAACATTAAGGAATATTAATATTCCAACTACAACTTCGTGTTCTGAAGAAGAAGGATTGCATCTTGTAGCTCTTCTTCTACAGTGTGCAGAGGATGTGATTTAACTGGCAGAAATTTTTGGGCCAAAAAATTCATTGAATTTTGAGTTGGGATGATTGGGATGGTTGAATTCTGAAGTTCACCCTTTCATGAGACAATTGCGATGTCTTGGTAGTCTTCAAACATATTCAAGTATTTTGATTTGGCTTTGGAAATGTTGTTAGTTAAGGAAGTTCAGTCCTTCATTCCTCACTAGATTATATTTCCATGAGTCTGGTGAAGGGGAAATAGATTCAACCTACATCCATGTCGTTTTTTTTTTTTTTTAGGACTAAAAAATATGCTTCATAAGAGGGAGGAAGGAGACCTAGATGGAACAGATCACAACGTAAGGAAAATCCATCATTAACTAGGACCTTGTAACATAGGTCATTTCAGGTTCAATGAAAACCTTCTCTCCAACTTGAGATCTTGCACTTATTCTTCGAGGATGCTGAGTTAATATATGGATTGACCTTCATTCATCAGTAAGCAACAACATGCGTAATTTAATATTTTGGTTGTTTGGAATGAATCCAATTCCAAGGTCCATGGCCATTAATGAACATCAACATTCTTAACTCTCTAATGATCCATTTAGCACAAAGAGCGTGGCTTTGGGTATCAATGTCAATTATTCTAACCAATGCTTGATTACCAAAATTAGTGGTCATTTAAATAGATCCATCATTTAAAATGATTTTCTTGCCAAGTATACAATAGCATCAACCCATTTTTGAATTTTTCTCATTTCGCTGCATATCAGGCAATATAAGAAGTATTCCAAGGTGAAAATAGTGTGGAAATCATTGATCTTGACATAATTCAAGGTCCGGAATGGCAAAGAACAAATATAAGTTTGTAAAAACCTATGAATCTCAAGTACCACCATGGATGGGAAAATTGAGGGATGCAGCATAATGAGAAGGATGAAATAGAAGGATGGGATGGAAATATTGGAAAATCATTGCAAACAATGGATGAGGATGCATCTCATCTATGGGTAGAAGAAATGATAAATCACCTCATCAGTAAGAATCAACAGGCTTAATTTAATATTTTGGTTGTTTGGAATTAACACAATTCCCAAGGTCCATGGCCATCAATTAACATCAACATGCTTAACTCTCTAATGATCCATTTAGCACAAATAGCTTAGCTTAGGGTATCAATGTCAATATTCTAGCCAATGCTTGATTACCAAAATTAATGGTCATTTAAAGAGATCCATCCTTTAAATTGATTGTCTTGTCAACTATATAATGGTATCAACCCATTTGTGAATTTTTATCATTTCACTACAAATTTGGCAATCCAACAAGTATTGCAAGGTGAAAATAGTGTGCACATCATTGATCTTGACATAATGCAAGGTATGCAATGGAATAGAACAAATATAAGTTTGTAAATACCTATCAATCTCAAGTACAACCATGGACGAAAAAATTGAGGGATACAACATAATGAGAAGGAGACAATAGCAGGAATATTGGAAAATTATTGCAAACCATGGTTGAGGATGCATCTCATCTCTAGGTAGAAGAAATGTAAATCACATCAGGAAGATCTCTCCTAATGTACCAGTCTACCATATTCTTAAATACTTGCATAACAATATTTACTATTGTAGTAAACCTTTTATAAAATCTACAGTTGAATCCATACATCTCTACTTCACACAATTTAGTGTTCTTCCAAATAATAACACACAAATATTTCAAAAAAAAAAATAGATTAATAATTCAATCTAAAACTCGAGTTCTATTGAAGCACATATTTGAGAATATCTATAAGGATAATGAACATTCAACAGAAGAACTAAGACTAAATATTCCATCATTTGCACTGCATCATCAATTTAGCAAAATGCAAGAAACTATGGTAAGAAAGGAGGATGAGAGATTCAATGATTCAGATGTTGTAGGGAAGGAAACTTCAAGAATATTAAGGAATATTAATAGTCCAACTACAACTCCTTGTTCTAAAGAATAAGGATTGCATATTCTAGCTCTTCTTCTAGAGTGTGCAAAGGTTTTTTTAGAGTACAATCATGAAGATGCATATAGTATCCTGCCCAATATTTATGATATTTCTTGACCTTATAGGAGCTTTATTCACCTTATGGGAGCTTTCTTCTTACTGTTGTTTCTGACAACAATGGATGTGATGCATATAGAAATATGAAAGTGAAAAACTAGGCTAGTAAATTATTCTCAAAGATAGATGACAATTTTTTTCATTCAGTATGGAATCTATTATAAAATTTCACTTTTATGCATTCAATTACTGGAGAAGCCTCAATGTTATAGTTAATCAAAATTTCAATGGCACTTTGAGTGATCAGGTGAGAGATTTCAATATATCCGCTAGATCTTATTAACCACCAAATAAGCTCACTTAAGCTTACAGAGCCCTAAAAATGCAACCAAAAGTAATAACAAGACTCAATATTTCAAATATGAATAAACAAAGCTTAAACGAGTATACCTAAAAGTTTTTATAAAGAAAAAGAGGAGATGCATTTTGAATCTAAGCGAGTTGTGTCAACGGTTCTATTTTCATTGGTAAAACATAGATGTTTGTGTTAATATATTTGTTGGCTAAAGCCAATGTTATCTTCATATGCGCTACTCCAAATTCTTGAATTTTTACAAAGTTTACAGGTTCGACACAAATCCAGTCCTTCGAAAGAAAAATCCCCTGAAAAGAGCTATACAAACCCTGATGCAAAGAAAATAATTTGACAGGTAAACCCTAACAAAAAAAATGTCCTCTAAAAGAAATATTCCCTGACAATAGTTATGCTATCCTTGGTCCAAAAATGGCGAAATTTATCTTCAATTCAAAAGGCTCCCACTGATTAGAAACACCAAATCTATAGGCTTAATATTCATTGCAAATTGAATAGAATGCAATTCTATTGTCTCTGAAGTCTCAACACATAACAAACAAATGCATATTGCCAATATTTTCTTGCTTTATGGGAATTATGGTCCACTGCACCTATGAAGAGTCCCCTCCTCTTCGTGAATTTGGTGATACTAATGTAGCGAGGCAGAAAAACTATTGTTTTGTTGAGGGTTTACCTGGCCCCTTGCTCCTTGAGGTAGAAAACCTACTGTTGTGGCAAGGGTTTACCTGGTCCCCTTCTTCTTGAGGCAGAAAAACTACAACCAGACCTCTGAAATAAAAATCCCCTTAAAAGAGCTATACAAACCTTAATGAAAAGAAAATAATTTGACAGTTAAATCCTAACACAAAAAATATCCTCCGAAAGCAAAAGCCCCTGACAACAGCTATGCTATCCTTGGTCCAAACACGATGAAATTTGTCTTCAATTCAGAAGGCTCCCATTGTTCAGAAACACCAAATCTACAAGCTTCATATTCACTGTAAATTGAATAAAATGCAATTCTATCGTGTCTTGAATCTCGACACAGGACAAATGAATGAAAATTGCCAATATTTGCTCGCTTTATGAGAAATATGTTCCATCATCCATGAAGAGTCTCCTCCTCTTCTTGAATTTGGTGATACTAATGCAGCAAGGTAGAAAGAATATTTTTGTGCCAAGGGTTTACCTAGCCCCCTGCTGCCTCGGGCAGAAAGACTACTATTGTGGCAAGTGTTTTCCTAGCCCCTTGCTACCTGAGGCATAAAAACTATTGTTGTGGAAAGGGTTTACCTAGCCCCTGCAGCCTACAATCAACGATGCAGAATTGAAACCATTCGAGAAGATGTGAAGTTGAAACTGTTTGAGGGGGATGGAAGATTGTTTACTCGTAGGCTGCCAGTGACCCTCATTTCTTGAATCGAAGATGGGAAGTCGAAATTGTTGGGAGTGATGGGTTAGGGTTTAATAAGTCTTCTTTCCCAACTACATTTCTACGATCCAATGATTAAACACCTTCCAACGGTCTAACTTATAATTCAACGGTGCACAACGATGACAAGTGGACAAGAGTAAAGTTCTTTTTAGAGGGGAATGCCTTACGACATAATTAAATAATGGAAATAAATGTAATTTATTTAAAAATAAGTTGTAAGTTTTAAGAGAGGGTTGACTTAGAGGTTAATGTGGGAATCCAATTCTCACTTATTTTCCATCTATCATCTCGGTTAAGGTTATTGGGATGTTTATTGATTTCTACGGCCTCTCTGAATTTTCTATGAAAATAATTATTAATTGTAGCTATGATACGAGAATTTTCAATGCAAATATGATACAAAAACTTTTAAAAATAACTTTTAATAATGTAACTTTTAATATATTTATATTTATAAATATTTATGTTTTAAAATGTTTACATTTTTCCTTATGTTTTTTTTTATTACTTTATGCTTTTATATGTTTAAATAGAAAAATATTTTATTAGATTTTGACTAATTAATGTTAACTTTATTTTTCATTTGATTTTTCTCTTGAATTCTTTGAAGCATCTCAGTATTATTTGTTTCTTGTTATAATAGGTTCTCCATCTATGTCATGATGATATTAATATTTAATTTTGTTGTGCGCATGATTTTTCAATAAAGTTCGTGAAAACTAAAATTTATATTAATTTAGGTTGAAGATACATTCTCATTCTCTAAAATACAAAATTTTACATTAATTTAGTTTGAAGGTATATTCTATATTTCTAAAATATAGTAGAGTAAGGTAAAATTATTATTAATTTAAGTTATTCTAAATTTGTAAAATACAAAAGGAGATTGTATTAATTAAAGTAGTTATCTTTACTTTGAACCTACCAAGCATAGAGAATGATTGAATTTCTAGTGATGTAAACCTATTTTTGAGTGAAAAACCTAAGAAAAATTCACATCTTGAGAGATTTGATCCCTCTAAACACTTGATAGATTTGGAATTAAGATAGAACTTTGTTGGTTTTATCAAATGCTGAGAGGGATCCAATATCTTGAGATGCAAACTCATTTTAAGTGAAAAATCTAAGAACATGTCGAGAGATGTGATCCCTTTCGATACTTAATACATTCATAATTAAGATGGACATATGCTCATTCATTATAATACTATTTATATTATATATAAACTTCACATATATTACCATAAAATTTCTTATTATTAATTTTATTATATCCACATAATACATATAATTACGTATATGTAAAGGGAATTTTTTTTAGACATGTTTTGTTATTATTTTTATTTAAATTTTTAATGTAATATACATAGCATAGAGTATATATAGAGAAGGAGTGTGGAAATGCTTAGAAAAAGAGTTTATTGTAAGTATTAGGTTATTATATGTTTCTTAACTAAATTTAAACATTAATTTTTGAAATATCATACTTACAAATATGAACCTCCCCTCCATGGAATGACTAAGATATGCAAGGTGGGAGAGTGTGTGGCATTATTCCCATCAAGAACTCACATATGAGGATGAGGCCATTCACCCTTCCCAATGTCATTAGCAAGCCATCATGAAGTTTCATAGACGATCATTTGACATCACTCCAATATGGTTCCAGATCCCTCTGGAACTAGCATTAGTTTAATGGTTACAACTAAGTTCTAATTAATAATAGTTGGGTTATTGGGGTATGTATTTATAGAGCCATAATTGTTTCATTCTCAGCCTGCATGCCTCTAAAAAATATTCATAATTTGTAGGTGTGGTCATTTTCTCCAAGAACTAGTCATGATTTTCATAAGGCATATGTTAACTCATGCTACAGGGCCTTGTACAATGGTCAATTATTAGCATTCATGGACTATTCTTCTTCAATTACAATAATCCCATAGGCAGTTTCCTATAGGGATGCTACTTTACATCTGTATAGTGGATAAATTTCTAGCCTTTGTTGTTTCCTTTATTTTTGGTGTTCTCTCCCAGTGCATCCCCTAGGCATTTGTTACATTGTTTTCTCTCTCTCTTTTTCTTTTTCTTTGTCGACTCTCAACCCCTCACTTAGACTTTTATAGTTAAGTTTTGTTGGGTTTCTCCTTCGCTTGGTATATATTTTTCAAGTCAAGAATGGTCTTTCTCCTTTAAGTTCCTCTCTACACCCATTCTTGAGAAAACCCCTCATCTCCTAAGTTCCTCTACTCCTTGTCTTCCACTACCCTTCACTTCCATCTCTTGAGAAAACGTTCATATTTTAGGAAGTTTGTGTTATCATTGGTTCAATCTTACAATGCATTTTTGATGCAGTCAAAGACAACAAGGAGTGGCACACTACATAAAACAAGGATGCTTTTGAGCCCAATAGAAAGCTTAAACTTCAACACCTCTGTATTGCATCCACACTCACTGAAAATTCATGAAAAAATAATGATAGTGAATCATGACATTGTAGGAAAGAAGAAATGTTTGATAGATATCAAAGTGGCTAGATAGGTAGCATATTCAGTGCTTAACACAACACACAGCATACGAATATATAAATAATACATGTATATTGTTTATATGTACTAGCATTTAAAAATTCCATTGGGTAGTGTATTGATGGATCACAATGAGGTCAAGGAGGAAGTATTCCTTGTGTTGGATGAGTTACAACTCTCCATGAAGAACCTAGAGAAACACTTGAATCAAATTGAAGATCGTTTGGGCCTTCTTCCATATCCAGGTTATGTGCTAGGTAGTAGCAAAGAGATAATCACAATGGAAGCACCATTATAAGTTTGAATAATGGGCTATATTCAGTTCTTTGGGAGGTTAAACTAGTTAGTTATTTATCATATTGCACTAGCTACACCTACAGCCAAGACAAGTAAAACTTATGCCCAAACAACCACCATTAACTTGGTTCAATCCACGTGACTAGGTAGACCACAACAATGAGGTGGTGAAAAAAAGAAGCACAACAAAACTATTTCGAATGACTAGAAAGAACCATAAGATCCAAACACAAATGTCCGTGGAAAGAAAGAGTGAAAGCTAAAGTTTCCATGCAATATGTGTGGTAGAGACCATATCACACATCATTTTCCACATTTGGACAAGGTCAATGAGAATAGTACTTAGTGAAAACCTGCCACACAACCTGTTGTGTTGAACAATCCTTTCCCACCTCAACAAAAATGCCAAATCATCATTGTTAGAAATATTGCTCCTCCAAAAGGGGGAAACGTAGGTCATCCTCCTAATGGGGATGCACCTGTGACCATTATTCTATGTGAAGAAATAGTAAACTTTACCATGAGATGAAAAATAGATGCAGTAGTCAATGCAAACTTGGATGCAATTTCAGTTTCAAAATTGGAAGAAAAGATGGGTGCAAAACTTGCCACAAATTGTGGTTAAACAATAGTGGATGCAACAATGGACACAAACTTGGAAGAAAAAGGATGCAAACTTGGATGCATAATAACACGTAAAGAGGAATGTAAACATGGACACAAACATGGGTCAAATAGTCGACACAAAATTAGATGCAAAAGTGGATGCAATAGAAATAGATGCAAAAGTAGGTGCAAAACCCGACATAAAAGTGCATGCAAAAGGTGATGAAAAAACATACACAATATTTGATAAAAAAATGGACACAAAAGAGGATTAAAATATGGATGAAAAAGTGCGTGCAATGGTAGATGCAAAACATAGCAAAAATTGTATCTCAACAAATATGGATGTAAAAGTGGATACAACAAAAGAAACAAAAGAAGATGTAAATTTAGATGCAAAACAAGATGTAAAAATGGATGCAAAAGTGGATGCAAACATGGGTGCAACAATGGATATAAAATTAGATGCAATAGAAATAGATACAAAACAAGATACAAAACCCGATGCATAAACTCGACACAAAAGTGGATGCAAAAAGAGATGCAATATTTGATGCAAATTTGGATGGAAAAGAGGACGGAAACCTGGATGCCAAAGTGGCAAAAAACGTGGCTTCAATAGTAGGTACAAAACATGGTGCAAATTGTGGCACAAAAAAAGTGGATGCAATGATAGATGCAAAAAAAAAACAAACTTTGACTCAAAATAAAATCTTAAAAATGATACAAAAGTGAATGTAAACATGGGTGCAATAGTGGATGAAAAAGTGGATGCAATAGAAGTTGATACAAAATTAGACTTAAAACCCGATGCAAAACTTGACACAAAAGTGGATTAAAAAATGGATGCAAAATTTGATGCAAACATATATGCAAATGAGGATAACATAGTTACCGATCAAATGATAAAATGACCTAGTACCCGTTTTTTTGACGTAGCAAAAAATCACACGATTTTGAAAAATGGTGATTCAGAATACACATTTTTTTCATAACGTATTTTTGCCACTTTAATTTTTTTATGTATCAAGTATTAACATTTTTTTTAAATGTTACTAATTTCCATGCTAATTTTGAGAAATGTTGATGCAGCATCAACACATTTTTTAAGAAGGCTTTTTTTTTACGCTTTAAATTTGTTATATATCAAGTGTGAACATTTTTTTTTGCTAGTGATTTTTATCTTGATTTTGAAAAGTGCCGATGAGCATCAACCCCTTTTGTTTAGAGGGCTTAGTTTTTACTCTTTAAATTTTCTAATGAATTAAGTGTGGATATTTTTTTTAAATGTTGTTGATTTTCATGTTAATAATAAAACATAAAAATAAATCATGACAAAAAAATAAAATACAAAACGATATATTAAAAAAAACACAAAAACAC
>APFE030508976.1:41180-58176 GCA_000404065.3 Pinus taeda | reverse complement strand
CCCATCTGCAGAACCCAGCCCACCCAGGGGTGAGGCTGATTCTCAGAATCGATCCTCACCTCTGGGTGGGCTGGGTCGTGGCAGTGGGTGCCACTGATGGGCGTGCCTAGTCTTGGGAATTCCACGCCACAAAATGGTAATGAACAACACATTGTCATGTCCCGGGTGGGCATGCCCACACCTGGGTGCGCCCACCTGCGACACGATGGCATGCTACACACCGTCATGTCATGGGCAAAGACATCCATGATCAAGCTTGCCCGCCCACAGACACTGCCTGTGGGTGGGTGGGCCCAGTCATGGGCATCGCCACCCAGGGCAGAGTGGTTCCCTGGTAGGCCAGGGGGCTCTCTGTCCCGAGCAGGCACGCCCACAATCGGGAAGCCCATGACTAGGCACACCACACCCACTATTGACATAGGGCCTCCTTCGTACCAGGGGGCTGCCGGGTATGCCTTGCTCACGTCAATTTTAAATTTATAAAATAAATCTAGATTTCGTTAATAAAAAGTTAATTTTTTTTTACTGGAATGTGTTTTTTGTCTGGTATTTTGCGCAAAGATAAAAACCCAACTGGCACATAACTACTAGTAAGCCTAATGGAGTTTAAGACATGCACTAAGCAAAAGGGAAACTAAACTTTCAAATGTGATAATCTTCCATTGAATGTGTTGTCGATAAAAATGTAGTTGCTCCACAAAATCACTCCAAGTCTTTTAACGAATCTCAAAAAGCCTTGATGTGATGTGACGAATAGTGTTAATAAAATTTATGATATAGTAGAAATTACGAAATATTTTTACCGCATGGTGAATGTGGTATTAATTTTTATATTATAAAAACTTAACATATAAATTGTGTTATAGCAATATAGTAATTTATTTTAAATGTGTGATAGAAGATATAATAAAAATTAAAAACATTATTCAATTGTCTAGTAAATGTTATATAGTTTAAGTAAAATATTTAGTTTAAAATTTTAATTTAAAGATCTAGTTTAAAAGTTTATTTTCATGAGAAAATTTTAGTTAAAATTTTTCAATAAATTGTAGAAGAAATATTTGGAGGGAAATACATGAAACAAAAGTTTTGGAGGGAAAATTTTCGGCGAAAAATTTTAGAGGAAAAATTTGGGGGGAAATTTTCTTTCTTTAAGCTATATATTATCATTATGAGAGAGTGCATTTGTATCATTCAACTTCTCTTATTTTAAAGCCACGGATTCTTCTGATAGTGAAGTTTCTCTTTGTGAAACATCAACATCTTCGTTACGTAACAACTCTATTCATATTGATGAATAGAACAAAAACTCTTTCACTATGAATAGAGAGTCAAATCTTCCACTTAGTACTAATCGTAAGGACTATGAAAGCAACACTCATGAAGGGAAAGATGAAGAATTTCAAATAAATAAAGAGTCATGGTTTCCACTTAGTACTAATCCTATGGACGATGAGAGGAGCAGTGATGAAGAGAATGATGAACAATTTCAAATAAATAAAGAGTCACAGTTTCCACTTAGTCCTAATCCTATGGACTATGAGAGCGGTAGTGATGAAGAGAATGATGAATAATTTCAAATAAATAGAGTGTCATAGTTTCCACTTAGTCCTCATCCTATGGACTATGAGAGCAGTAGTGATCAAGGCTAGTATTAAGGATTTCCAATAAATCAAGAGTTAGTTTCCACATAGTCCTAATCCTATGGACTATGAGAGAAGCAGTGATGAAGGTCAGCATGAAGAATTTCCAATAAATCAAGAGTCGCAATTTCCACTTAGTCCTAATCCTATGGACTTTAGAGCAACAGTGATGAAGTTGAGTATGAAGAATTTCTAATAAATCGAGAGTCACAGTTTCAACTTAGTCCTAATCCTATGGACTCTAAGAGTAGTAGTGATGAAGGCCATGATGAAGAATTTCCAATAAATTGAGAGTCACATTTTCCACTTAGTCCTAATCCTAAGGACTATTAGAGAAATATTGATGAAGGTCGGGGTGATGAATTTCTAGTAAATAGAGAGTCACATTTTCCACCTAGTCCTAATCCTAAGGACTATGCTCTCAGTAGTGATGAAGAGCAAGATGAAACACTTAGTCCTAATCCTGAGGACTATGAGAGCAGTAGTGACGAAGGGAAGCATGAATAATTTCCAATAAGTAAAGAGTCACATTTTCCACGTAGTCCTAATACTATCGACTATGAGAGCAGCACTGACAATGCACATAATGAAGAATATCCAAAAAAACATCAAGTAAAATTATCAATTTATTCCTAATTCTAAGGACTATGAAGGTAGCACTGATGAAGGGAAAGATGAGGAATATCCTCCAAGTCAGTATTTCAAAATCACAGATGATCATAGTGAGGATAATATTCCTCCTAATGATGATGAAAATTCTTATGCAGATGATGATTAAATGATGGAGGTGTTACCAGAAAATATTGTATCGAGGATTAGGAGTAGACCATTTCGTATCAATCCAAGATATTATAGTTATACAAGGGATAGAGCAGAATATATCACAAGAAGAAGTTCTATCAATGCTCTCATTTCAAGTTAATTTTGTCAAAATAATTGCTTGAAACATATGGATTTTAGCATTGGAGAAAAGGAAGATATATTTGCCAATGAATAAAAGCATGTGAAATTCATATTTAGTGGGGTGCATGCAATCTACATTTTCAGGATATGATTATCATATTGGGTCTTTATTTATCTATAGAAAGGTTATTTCAAAATGCTTCATTCAATGGGTAATTTTCATCCATCAAGAATCCAAGAAAATTTGGAAAAGGACCCCACATTTTATTCAAGAGTACGTCATAAACAAAAATTTGGGCCATTATCAAATATTGCAATGTCATGGATGAAAGAATTATTTTCAAAGCATGGAGAGTGTATGCTAAATAGAGAGATAATACATATTTTATATAATTTCTCAAGATGAGAAATCTGCAACTTATACAAAGAATATGTTGAAGGTGTTGAAGGAAATGGTCAATTTATTACATATTAATATTTTCTGAAGTTATGGAAGAAATAATTCAACAATGTCAGCATTCCTAAGAAAACAAGGATGGGGGTTTTCAATACATGTGCTTCTTTTAAATCAAAAAGGGATAAATGTGAAGGGGCAAAAAGAGGTAAGAATTCATAAAATTAATTTTTAAAATTGTATAGTCATCAACTATGAAAACATATTTATTAATGACTTTCTTTTATGTTGTGTAGATTCCATTGTCAAAGCACTTCAAGAGAATTGCGAAAAACAAACAAGTGAAAGGAAAAATTTGTACAAGCATCGAAATAAGTGTTATGATAATCCAAATAAATATTTGACTTTGATAATTGATGGTATGGACCATAAAAAAAATGCTTCCACCACATTTTGTTCGCACACCCAAAAATTTACAGGAGGAAAATTTTATTCATTATCACTTGGTCAATTATATGGTCTTCAATGGGGAAACATTGCCAAGGTTATACTTCACAGCTCCAAATATTCATAATGATGAAAATCTGACAATAACCATAATTCATGATGTGCTTTCTCATTGGTCTGGTAATCTTCTTGAAGTTTTGTATCTACAATTGGACAACACTTGTCATGAAAAAAATTAGATTGTTTTTGGATATTTAAACATGCTTGTTGAATTGAGAAAATTGCAGAAGGTAAAGGTTGGTTTCCTTCTTGTTGGGCACACTCATGACCATATTGATCAAATGTCCATTTGTTTTTTTAGTCACATTGAGGAGGAAAGATGTTGGGAGCTTTCCATCATTAATTAAATGTATTAAGAAATCATACATGCCAGAGACTATTTTTGATGTGTTGGAAGAAATTATTGACATGCGAAGGCTTATTTGGGGGTCACATGGTGAGGAGAAATGCATTGAAAAAATTAATGACATTACCTTCCAACATCAATTTCGTATCAAAAAAATTGACTAGAAAACACTAATATGGGGTAAGAAGTATTCAACTACTGCAGAATGGGTGTCGTTATCAGATTTGGCATTTTTGAAGTTCATTCTAGATCATCCAATATTTGCATCAAATATATTTTTATTACAACCAGTTGTTGAAGTTCATAATGAACGCATGCAGAATAGAAATATAAATTATTTTGATTGCCTGGAAGAAATTAAAAAATGTTTTAGATATACATATGAGTACTTTGATATTGCTGATACAGTTTGGTGGGAGTCTTTTTTCAATAATAAAAGTGATATCATTTCAAGAACAACAAATGAAAATATACCTTTGAAAACTCCATTTATTTGGCCACAAAATGTGTCAAATGAACACGAGGAAAGAAAAATTTTTGAACAACAACAATCTCAAGGTATTATTAATTCTTCACAGGTCGAGGAAAGAGAAATGCATATTGGTTCTAGAAGATCTTGTGCACAACATGAAGCCATAAAAGACCTTTATAGGGGTTTAGTATAGGATATTAAGGAGGGTTGCATAATCGTAGTGCTAGCATATGGAGACGTTAATGGCTATCCATTTTGGGTTGCTAAGGTTATAAAGGTCATTACAGAAAATGAATATGTTGTAGGTGTTGAAGTACATTGGTATGCCAAAAATACACACCCATTCAATGGTGTGTACAAGCCAAAGATGGTAATTGATAAAAAAATTGGTGGAAAGAGAAAAAGAAAGGGTACAAATGTAAATCACCACCGCACAGATTTCTCTAAATTGGGGGATGTTGACATACTTATTTATGAATTCAATTTAACAAAGAGAAGAACTCTTCGCTTCAAGACGATATAGATTATAAAGAGGTTGTTACCAGAAGAAACAGTGTTGAGATGGGAGTATGTTGAACCCAGTCGCATATCTAAAAGAATTTTGAAACCTAAAATGGTGGGCATGTATGTGGACTCAAATGGGGCACTAGTTGATGAAAGAGAAGAATATGGAACATCTTCATCTACATCCAGTCATTCATCTGAAGATGTGAATTCTGATGGTGTGCAAGAAAATATGAGTGATTTTGAATAATTATCTAATAAAGTTTATATAACTGATGTTTGTATCATATCTTGAAATAAAAAAATTGATTTCCATATGATGTTAAATGAATTTATCAATCATTTTTATGTTTGTTGGATTATATGTTTTAATTATGATGAGCTTTATTGTTTAGAATATCCACAATGCAACAATAACTTAGAGATATAATTTATTTTTCATTCAATCTACAAGTATTGACATTTTGATTAATCTAGTCATGTAATTTTTTCAAAATGTCATGGTTTAAATGTGTTAAAAACTTACAGTGCTTTAATTCTATGGTTGAAATTTTTCCAATTTTTTTTAATCTTTAATGTTATAGTTGAAAACAATTAGAATTTTAGCAACCTTTACTGTCATGTTATTATATGTTTAACAACATGGATGAAAACTGATGGAATTTTAATGTGTTTCGAATCCCATTATTTTATCTTTACCGTCATTACTAAAAATGGTTGAAATTATACCTTGGAAAGAAAAATGTTATTCTGCCAAAAATATTAGTGTTTTTTTCATTTATTTTGCACAAAAAAATGCTTTTTCCACAAAAAGAATTTGTTTTACTGCCATTTTTTAAATATATTGAAAATTAAACCTAAAAAAACGTCATTCCAGAATATACACTTTTTGTTTATAGGACTGTTTTTCATTTTTTTGGGGGGGTTTTTGGCTAGAGTTCATGTTTTGAGTTTATAGTTCCCATTTCAAATTTTACATTTTTAGGTGCAAAAAGTGGATGAAATAGATGGTGCAGAAGTAGGCCAATCAAAAATTAGGTACCAAATTTGATGCAAAACCAGGCACAAAACTTGGTGCAAAACCTCATGAAAAACTTGGTGCAACACTTGATACAAAACTAGGTGCAAGATTTGGTGCAAATTTTGCACCATATTTGATAAATGGATGCAAATAGCACAAAAAATGGGCTCTAGATGCGAAAAAGGAAGAAAAAAGGGATGCTAATCATAGGGTTTTGTTGTAGTGCAAGGGTCAAAAAAATGATGAAAGAAATATGATTATGGAAGACACCAACATGGAGCTAGATTGAGGTCAATAATAGAGTGTGTTCATTCCTTGTAGGAGATAGATTACACCCACAAACAAAAAAAGTTATGCAATGTTGGAAAGAATGTCTAGGAAGATGGAGGCAGGGTTTGTTCCTAACACAAATTTTGTACTGCATGATGTTATGGAGAAGGAGAAACAACATATGTTATGTAGGCATAATGAGAAGCTAGCCATTGCTTTCAACATCCTCAACACATCCCCTGGGACACCTATCCAGGTCATAAAATTTCTTCGCACTTGTGGTGATGGTGATTGCCACACTACTACTAAGTTCATTTCTATTGTTGTAGGGAGAGAAAATATTTTAACGGATACCAATTGTTTCCATCATTTCAAGGATATAGTATGTAGTTATGGGGATTATTGGTGATACTAATTCTAACAATCTACTAAAATATTAATATAAATTTAACCTATTGTTTTTCCATTCTGATACTCAGTTGTGTAGTGTTCAAAGAAAAAATTGTAACAATTGATCACTTCATAACTCCTAGATGCCCATTTTTTTTGCTGGCCAAAACATAGGAAATGTCATTCTACATTTCAGTCATAGTGCTTGAATGGGCATATATTAATATCAACATAAGACAATAAGAAAAGACTTAAACACTCGAAAATCTCTATGCTAGAGCTCCAAGTGTTGAAGGAAACCTTCTTACATGTTCACTGCTTGATGCTTTTATCTGATTTGAGGAGCGTGATGGAAAAATTGAACATGGACCTTTTATGTTCCATAATAATTAAGTTTTATTTACTAAAAGGATTGGATGAGGTGGAATATTGGTCAAGAGCCATTGATGATCTGAGTATGATTTATTCCATGTGCGTATATGGTCAAGATTGGTGTACCTGGGTATATAGAGAGGAAGATTGTTGTAGTTGGATAAGTTCCGACACAGAAAAATTAGAGGGATTCGATGGCTATGAAGTTGTTGGTTGGAAGAATCCAAATAATGTTGAGTTGTTGCATTCCAGAGAAAAGAAAATAAAGTAAAGAGACATATTTCCATGAATAATTGCAAATGCTTAAATGATACTTGGATTGATGGGGCAACTACAGTTGATTTTGGAAAACCAAAACTCCAGTGGGGAGAGTTGTGCTATAAGAAATTTACATGTGGACAAGATAGAACATTAGGTAACTTGCATAGGATTCAAGAAAAAGCTTACATTGTCTCCAAAAGAATGAGCAAAGAATCTACAAGAGAGAACTCAAAAAATGGAAGCAAAGTCATGCAAGTTATAGGGTGGGTTCTAATTGCAAGGTAACACAAGGATATTATAAATGTGATTTTGATCTAGAACCATATATTAGTACATGTCAATTGAAGAATGGGATGGTGTCGGTGAAATGGCAATTGATATGTGAGAAACATCCCTTAGTAATGAAAATCTTACTCTCTAGGAACAGAGAGAAAAGTTAGAATACATGTTCGGTATTTATTTTCAAAAGAAAGAGCGTATAATTTTCATGTGGATGATGAATGGGCAAAAACAAATGGTGAGATTCGGAAAACAATAGTAACCTACACTACTAGTTTAAGGGAATGAGTGAGGTCTTGTTGGATATTTCTTCAAATAATATTAGCATCTTTGATGGCTTCATGAGAGCAGTTGGAGGAGAAAATACAAAAGATCTTTTACAATCAAGTGTCTTTGCAAAAATGAGCAAACAACAAAGACACATAATATTGTTATTGAAGTGCCATGTTCTAATAAGAATGTCACAAATGTTAAAGTTGCGCATGATGAAATCTATTTAAATTTTAATGTGCATGATGTTTATGTATTCCAGCATGATCGTGTAAGGAATAGAAGATATGATTCTCATTAAATAACTACTTTTAATTTTCACATAGTGGTTGGGGATCGACTTGGAAAACTACAACCCATGCCATAGAAACATCAAGAAGATAATTCTTCACATGATGTTAATTTGACTTAAAGAAATTTATTGCAGTCTACACTACATAATGTTTAAGTATCTAAAGTAGGTGGCAGTCTTTGCAATGCTACTTTTGGTGGTTTAGTGAGGTCAAAATGTGACACTTCGCCTATGCAAAGGAAAGTGGAGAAGCTTAGCTTGATGTTTCATGCACCAGAAGGTGATAAAGAGTTTATGAAATAGACTATTGATTCCCTGAAACGTGAGAAGAATTAGCATTGCTCAAGGACATAGCTCAACAATTCCATGAATTGAAACCACCATCCAAGAGCCCCAAAGTTGTCAAAATTCCAAACCCACAAGAGGATGCATCAATTTTACATTTCATGAAGGTATATTGTAGTTTGCAAGTATTAGTTGATGTTCGTGATGTATATTTTTTTTATAGTTGCTATGCATTTTCTTGTTAAATCAAATAATTTGTCTTAAAATGTGTATGCCTGTGTTTGTGTAATAGTATATTGTTTATGCACCTCTTGGAAGCAGTCTCTTTTTAATATTTATTTATAGTAATTTGATTTGCAAGTTTTTTGGGACTTCAAATGTCTTTTCATTTTCTATTGAGATGTTCAACCTAAAGCAACAATTTTGGGTAGGGCAGTGTTGATATTGCTATTTGATCTAGATTTTTTTTGGGTTATGGTTGTTTCTATCAGACATGATAACAATTAATGGTAACTTAGAAGCTTTTTAACATTATTTATGCAATGTTTACTATGATGATCTGTAGAGAATGGCTCCTATAAAACTAACACAATTTTTTTTCATTTCCAAGAAATCTTATTACAATTCATTTGGGTATGATGTTGGCTTTGTCTTATGATTGTAACTCGTTTTGTCACTATTATTTATTTACACGGTTCATTAAATTGTTTTAATGTTTGTTATAGCATACTTAAAATTCAACACAAATCTCTGAACATGAAAATGCAAACTTTTTTTTTGTTCATCATGAAATGAAGAAGGAATTCCCTAAATAGGAACATTATATTCAAGACAATTTGAATAGGATTTCATTTACGATAATGATTGCATAGATTTGTTGCTTGATAGCAATTTGATACATTCTTATTTTTTGGATAATTTGCATAAGGTTTCCTTATTGTATGGCTGGTAGGCAATGTTCACTAGTCATTTATTTGTACATTTATCAGTCCACTTTATACATGCATGGAACTTTGAAGTTTGCACTAGGGATTGTAGGTTGTAGCTAAAAGTTTCCATTAATTCTATTGTTTATTAAGAGTTGTTGTTTGCTATGTCGTTATATTGTCAATGTGATTTTAATCTAAGAGTTGTTGTTTGCTATATCATTATATTTTCAATGTGACTTTTAACTGAACATTCTAAAATATTTTAGAATAATATAATGATATCTACAAATATAGTAAGACACTGCTCTGAGTTAGAATAATTTATAATACCTTAAAAATTTCTATTAAAGGGGGGCCCACTTCAATGGGTACCTACTAAACCTTACCAATACACATTGTTTTATTACTTGATATGCATATTGCAATTTGAGCTTAGATTGTTTGCATGGTGACACATCATCTTAAATTTTAGACCATGGTCTAATAGAAACCCTATTTCTAAGTTTTGAAACTATTTTCAATAACATATTTGTGCCTATATCTATGATTTGATGGATGTGTCAATATAGAAAAATCATAAAGGAATTACTTTTACCAAAGGCATTTAAATGGAAAAGGCATTGTAGTGTATGGATACATCCAATTTTTATGCTTTAGTCAAAGACCCTAGAGATGTGATGAATAAGTCTTTGTTTTTGTGATGAGTATGGTCTAAAGTGGGGATAGTAGCTTTAACTTTTAGATATTCCACATTCTAGTGTTTTCTGTTTTAGCAATTTATATATAGGGCATATGACTTTGGTCTAAAACCAAGTGTGGACATCATGTTGGCCTATCGGGATTGAGGTTTTCTTGTGTCCCTCGAAAATGGTAAATTTAATTTAGAGAATCTAAATGGAACAATGATCAAACTAAACTCCATTACATTCTACTATGCAGGAGAAAGGTGCATATAATATTATCTTGAAAGAAATGGCAAGAGAAATAAGCAAGATAGTAACAATTATAGATATCATAAATGTGGCATATTTTACGTAGTAAATTCACACCTTTAATGTTTGTTGCTAGATAATGCTTTGCATATTGTGAATGTTGAGTTAACTTGGCTCTTCTCAATTCGATTCCTAGAGAAGGATACATGGCCTTCATCAAAACACAAAATTAAGTTCTAATGATATAACATATATGTGGGAACCTCTCAAAGAAGGTTTATTTCCGTAACTTTGACATGTTTTATCTTTCATATTATTGTATTTCTTATCACTATCCCCAATTTATTTTGGATCATGAATTTTCTTTTTTTCATGTGATACCTTCCAGAGTAGTGTCTTACTATATAATTCTTACTTTGTAGGTTGGAAACAACAAGATATGTGTCAGTGATAACAATTATGCTATCCATAGTACAATGACACAACATCTGCAAGGTAATTATGATCTTATTGTTGTCTGGTCTAAATGATTATATCACACTTATGTGAAAATGAATTCTTTGGTCATGGGTGGTTTCTTATGTCTTTTGTGAAAAATCATGTGTAATTTGTTCAAACCCATTCTACAAGCATTTTTTTGATTTAGTTATCAACCACCATTCCTAGTTGATCAACTGAAGCCTGTGCTAGATTATAAATATGAAGAAGGTGTGGTTTTTCTATTTAATGTGGTTTTTTTCTAATTAATGATATTAAATATAACATGCACATTGTTGGATGTTCTCAAAATATTCACAACAAGCTAGCAGGGGAAAAGGACATGGCCATGGAAGGGTGATTGGAAGAGGAGGTATATTGTGAAAATTTTGCTTTGAAGTTAGTATTTACTATTTCCCATTGTTATTATTTATGGTAGGTAGCACATACTCTAATTGTACAATCTGATCTTTCCACAATCATATCACAATCTAATCAATTTCAATTTGATCTAAAAGTGTAATTGATCATTCACTCCTCTAACCTCTCAATCCCATTCCACAAATTCTTCTAATTCCCAAAACTGAAATTATTGTTCATAGACATTGTTGGGTCCTGATAATTGCTATTGTTTTGGATATGAAAATGTGCATTGAGACTCTCTTTATTGCCTTAATATTTTTGTTTTATCATAAGTTGTGGATTGAGAAAGACAATTAGATTAAGAGATCACCCTTTTTTCTATCTCTAATAGATTCTCCAAGTATTAATCTTTTCAATTTCGATTCTAGACCAATATAATATAAATCATTTTATACTTTGGGGGCATTCCTTTTTTTAAATACCTCAGAAACATTGCCATAAAAAATCCCTTATCATACCTAATGGTTAAGAACATATCAACATTGAATATAGAAAGGGTAAAGTATATATACTCCTGCATCATATCACATTCAATGAATTAGTTTTCTCTTTATAATGTTACCATCACTTAGGACACCAAGAAAAATACTAACGGAAACATTTCTACTAGTTTCATATTATTGTGGACTCTATGAACCATTTCCATAACATATCATTCCGCCTCTATTTCAAATGTTATTGTATATATATTTTCTAAGGGTAAAAAAAAATTGAAAAACTATCAACGTGCCCTTACACCTTTTGGTGCAAAGGCTAGTTTATGTTTATTGATAAGGATGGTTTATATCAATTGATACTAAATTTGGTTTATTAAACATTACAAAAGGTAAGGAAATTATTTGGATTTCTTTAAAAACATATATTATGTTGGAAAATCTTTAAAGCCTTCCTAAAGTACCATAAAATTTGATGAGTAATATAAGAGAATGTGTTTTTGCATATTCCACGATATTATTCTCACAAAGATGACAAAGTATTTTGATTTACAATATTTTAGAATTGTCTAATGTGATTATCGACTAAACATTCTAAAATATTTTTGTAACTCATTTACTTTTGAAAGAAAAATGGTTCATTGTTAGAATAATTTATGATGCCTTAAAAATTTATATTAAAGGGGGGCCCACTTCAATGGGGTACCTGCTAAACCTTCCCAATATACATTGTTCTATTGCTTGATATTCCTATGGGATTTTGAACTTCGATTTTTTGCACAGTGACACATCATCTTGAATTTTAGACCATGGTGTAATGCCGACTCTATTTCTAAGTTTTGAAACTATTTTCAATAACATATTTGTGCATGTACTATGATTTGATGGGTGTGTCAATACAAACAAAATCATAAATGAATTAATTTTACAAAAGGAAAATTGGCAAGACATTGTAGTGGATGGATACATCCAAATTTTATGCTTCAATCGAACAATCTAAATATGTGACCAATGTGTCTTTGTCTCTATGATGAGTGTGGTCTAAAATTGTTATAGATCTAACCCGGAAATATTATAGATCTGATATGAAAATATAAGACAATGTAAATAAACCCAGAAATAATATGAAATGCTTCTTTATTGATCAAACCCTGAAGGTAGGGTAACACCATACATTCACTCCTTAAGGAAGGAGAGCACTCCACAATCCATACGCCTATTCATACAATAATCCTTCACTTATTCCTTTACATGGAGTCTCTAGCCTCTATATAGGCCTCATACATACAATACCATGGATCATTAGCATGGTTCTCTCATACCATCAAACTAATACCATGGGCCCCTTACATTATTACTAACTACTTGTGGTCCCTTACATGATATGGGTTAACCACCTTATTTATTACTATGGCCCATCCCATTATTACATTATTACCTTGGGTACCTCCCTTTGTACCCCATACCCATATTACCCCCCCTAGGTACATAACATTCCACACCCCTTAGCATGTTTCGTCCCCGAAACATGAGAAGAACACAAATAATAAGATCTACTCAAAAGAGTAGTCCACTGATACCAAGCACGTGCATCTAGCCATCCAAGAGAAAAGGTGAACCCTTGATCTCGCTGGTGCCTCGCTCGCTTGAGATGGAAGTTGACCGTGGTAGCTCTTCTGTGTTGATGTGTAGTAGCTGGATCTTCGCTTCTATTTATCTGTCCTGCGGGGGTTGTTGTCCTTGTGACTAATTGGTTGCCATCTTGATGGTTGTTGTCTTGCGGGGTGATGTGGGTGATGATATGTTGAAGTTTAAACCCACGATGGCTATGTCTTTAATTCACCCCTTACTGGAGCCTAACTGTTATCTGGTGCATGTTGTGGTGCCTGCTATGGTGTCTTATCTTTCAATACTACTTCAACCCCTGAGCCCTCCTCTGATGTATCAGCACTTGTAACCTTTTCTGCTTCAGCCTCTATTTGTGTTTGATTGTCGATCATCACTGGCTCATCATCTAATATGTCAGACCCTGGAACATTTTCTGCTTCAGCCTCCTTGGACTCTACCTATTTATTAATGGAAATATCATGTAATGTAATTTTCTTCTTTTTATACTAGAGTTTCAGGAATTTCTTCTGTACATTAATATTGATAGTACCCACTGATTCCATCCAAGGGTATCCCAAAACAACATCCATGTTATCCATATCTGAAGCATAAAAATCACCATGCAACATATACTTATCCATAGAAAAATTCAAATCCTTATAAATCTGAACATCCTCATCATCCACCTGTGTGTTTTCAATGTGTTTGGCTGGAACTTGCAATTTTTTTGCCAAATTAACATTGATAAAATTTTGTTTGCAACTAGGATTTATAGACACAACGATCTTGTCCTTCTGAATCAACCCATGAAGCTGCAATAAGGATATACCAGTAGGAAATAACCCCACATGTTTCCCCTTATCTTGTTTTCTAGCCCGAGACCATTTGTCCATAAGGAGTTTTTCCATTTCTTCATCCAAGAATTTGGGCAAGCCAATGATGCCCAGTGATTTCCACCATATGGCGGCCTCTTCTTTCAAACCAAGTGGTACCACACAATTCCATCCCTCCCCAAATATGTTCTTTATATTTTTTATGAATTCTTCAATAGTAGGGCTATCATCTTTTCCAGTAAACTTTTCCATGAAGAGGGTTTGAGAAAAAATTCGCTTACTTGGCGAAAATTTGAAAGGGCCACAATTCTGTCAATATTGCTCATAATCCCTATTATAACCTGTTTTTGGAAATGGAACAACCATTTTGCATCTACCCATGTGATATAAATCTTGATCCAGGCACTAGAATTTCATATCTGCACTACTATTCTCCCGCCGTCACCAAAATTTCTGAAAAAATAGCTGATTTTTAATCAGCGATATCGCCCTCATCTGGACTCCGATTTGACAGATTGTTTTTTTGAAATTGGGTATTTTTTTAAAAAGAATCCAGATCTGCAATTAGATTCTATATATCTTGCACCAAGAGGTCAAGATATGTGCCGCAAACTTGCTTCCCCGAAAAACTGTCTGCAACCCCACTGATTTTTAAATCAGCAATATCTCCTTCATTCGGACTCTAATTCGACTGATTTGTTTTTTGAAATCGGGTATTTTTTCACATAGAATCCATATATGCACTTAGATTTTGTAGATCTTGCACCAAAACATATAGATCTGATCTACAAACTCGTTTCCCCCAAAATCCTGCAAAAAAAAAAAAAAAAATCTCCACTGTTTTGCCCAAGAAAGTGCTCTCATACCACCTGTTATAGATCTAACCCGGAAATATTACAGATCTGATATGAAAATATAAGACAGTGCAAATAAACCCAGAAATAATATGAAATACTTCTTTATTGATCAAACCCTTAAGGTAAGGTAACACCATGCATTCACTCCTTAAGGAAGGAGAGCACTCCATAAGCCATACGCCTGTTCATACAATAATCCTTCACTTATTCCTTGACATGGAGTCTCTAGCCTCTATATAGGCCTCATACATACAATACCATGGATCATTACCATGGTTCTCTCATACCATCGAACTAATACCATGGGCCCCTTACATTATTATTAACTACTTGTGGTCCCTTACATGACATGGGTTAACCACCTTATTTATTACTATGGCCCATCCCATTATTACATTATTACCTTGGGTACCTCCCTTTGTACCCTATATTATCCCCCTAGGTATATAACAAAAATGGGGAGAGTGCCCTTAACTTTTAGATGTTTTGATTTCTAGCATTGTTTGATTTAGAATTTATATATAGGGAATATCAATTTGGCCTAAAATTAAGTGTGGACATAATGTTAGCTTATCGGGATTGAAGTTTTCTTGTGTCCCCCGAAAATGGTAGATATAATTTGGAGTATCTATATGGAACAATAATCAAACTAAAATCCATTACATTCTACTATGCATGAGAAAGGTGCATCTAATATTATCTTGAAAGCAATGGGAAGAGAAACAGGCAAGACAATAACAATTGTATATTTCTTAAAGGTGGCATATTTTACATAGTAAAATCTCACCTTTAATGTTTGTTGCTAGATAATACTTTGCATATTGTGAATGTTGAGTTAACTTGTTTCTTCTCAATGTGATTTATAGAGGAGGATACTTGGCCTTCATCAGAACACAAAATTATGTTCTAATGATATAACCTATATGTGGAAACCTCTCAAAGAAGGTTTATTTCTATAAGTTTGACATGTTTTATCTTTAATGTTATTGTATTTCTTATGACTAACCCATATTTATTTTTTATCGTGACTTTTCTTCTTTTCATGTGAGATCTTGGAGAGAATTGTCTTACTATATAATTCTTACTTTTTAGGTTGGAAACAACAAGATATGTTTCAATGATAACAATTATGTTATCTAGAGTACAACAACACAACATTTGAAGGGTAAGTCTAATGTTATTGTCATCGTGTCGAAATTATCATGTCACACTTATGTGAAAATGCATTCTTTAGCTATGTGTGGTTGCTTATGTCTTTTGCACAAGATCGTGTGTAATTTTTTCAAACCTTTTATGCAAACATCTTGTTGCTTTAGTTATCAACCACCACTCCCAATTGATCAAGTAAATCCTATGCTATATTATGAATATGAGGAAGGTGTGTTTTTTCTATTTAATGTGGTTTTTTCTAATCAATGATATTAAATATAACATACACAATGCTTGATGTTCTCAGAAGATTCTCAACAAGCTAGCAGGGTTAGAGGACATGGGCATCGAAGCGTGACTGGAAGAGGAGGTATATTGTGAAATTTTTTCTTTGAAGTTAGTATTTACTATTTCCCATTGCTATTATTTATGGCAGGTAGCATATACTCTAATTGTACAATTTGATCTTTCCACAATCAGATCGCAATCTAATCAATTACAATCTGATCTGAAAGTGTAATTGATCGTTTACTCTTCTATTGAGTTGGTGAAGATATCCTCCATTTATCCTCTCAATCTCATTCCACAATTTCTTCTAATTCCCAAAACTAAAATTATTGTTCGCAAACATTGTTGGCTCTTAGTTGCTGCTATTGTTAAGGATATGAAAATGTGCATTAAGACTATCTTTGTTTCTTGACTATTTTTGTTTTATCATAAGTTGTGGATTGAGAAAGACAAATAGATTAATAGATCACCCATTTTTCTATCTCTAATAGATTCCCCAAGTATGAATCTTTGCAATCTAGATTCTAGACCAATAGAATATAAATCATTTTATACTTTAGGGAGAATTCCTCTCTTTAGATACCTCAGAGACATTTCCATGCCAAATCCCTTATCATACCTAATTGTTAAGAACATATAAATATCAAATATAGAAAGGGTAAAATATATATACTCCTACATCATATCACATTTAATGAATTACTTTTCTCGTTATAATGCTACCATTAATTAGGGACACCAAGAGAAAGAATGATGGAAACATTGCCACTAGTTTCATATTAGTGAGGATTCTACGAACCATTGCCACAACATATCCCTTCGCCTCTATTTATTATTATTTTATATATATCTATATC
>APFE030508976.1:0-40673 GCA_000404065.3 Pinus taeda | reverse complement strand
ATATATATTCCCAATAGATGTAGTTTATGTGAATGTGGTTTGGAAACACTCACCTCATCGTCTCTGATCCATACACTAAATAGACATGAAATGAAATTGAAGAACTTACAACCTTGAAATATAGATGGAAAGAGCACTCACTTGAAGTTTCTTTAAGGAATCGGTATAAAGACAAAAAAAAAAGGTTTCAAAGTCTTTATGTTATGAAACCAATTCAAGAAAAAGATAGAAAAGATAGATCAACGCCTTAAAATTCAACCTCTTTAAGGGGAAACCTCCTTTACATTACATAAATGAACAATTCTTGGATGATTCAAATGACAAAACCTCCTTTCTATATATAGGAGTCTAAGGAGTCACAATATAACCCAGCCGACCTAAAAATAATAATATAAACCCGGGATCAGAGCTCTGAAGGTCGACTGCTAGGGTTTCTGTCATCACTGAAATGATGCAGAGTGGCGTATTCGAACCATCCACCAAGGACTTGACCTCCTGTTGCATACAACAGTGCAGCCAGGGGCACGGAAGCGAAGAACATGGAACCCCCACAGGGGGGAGCGCAGCCGCTCTCCCCTAAAACCACTGACATGCAGCTAGAGAAGGACGCGACCATCATCTTCGGATCTGTAGATGAGGAAGCGCTCAGAGCAGAGAATGTGCAGAAGAACAAGAAAACAGGGATGAATCAGCGATGAAACAAGACAGATGACATCCATGGAAGGACTGACAGTGTAGAGGTTAGACTAAAAATAACTTCCAATACCTGTAAGCCCATTACAGCTGAAAGGCCAAGAATAGAGTTACCAGGACAGAATATTGATGAACAAATCAAGTACATGAGGGATCATGCCCTTATAGGAAAGTTCATTAGGTTCTGGCCAACAGAGAAAGTGCTAAGGGGCTGGATAGCGGCAAAATGGAAACCCAAGGAACACGTGACTCTACGACTGGGCCCAAAAGGGTTCTTCACAGTCATCTTCCTCTGCTTGGAATACAAGTATAGAATCATGGATGAAGGTCCTTACTTCTTCAACTCAGCAGGATTATATCTAAGAGACTGGTAGCCAGATTCAACCCAGACAAAGAATACCTGACTTGGGCTCCTGTTTGGATACGAATGTACTCACTCCCAGAGGAATATTGGGAGGAAAGCATGCTCAAAGACATAGGAAACGGCCTGGGGGAATACATAAAGGCTGCCGAAGAAACAAAGCTCCAGCGATACACCTCATACACCTGAATCTGTGTCTTCATGCACCTGGACCAAGCCCTGCCGGATTCGGTAAGTCTCGCTCACCGTGATCATGAATGGATTCAGCCCTTAGACTATGAACATGTACCTTTCCGGTGCTAGAAATGTGACGCCCATGGACATTTGTTTTGAGATTTCCCATTAAATGCCATGAATAGCAATGCAGATCACCTCAACCCCCCTCCCAAGATGGCTTTACCAAAGCTCCAAGCCGGAAACGTTCACACAAAAAGCCCCAGGCTGGGAAAAAGCCCATGCCCAACTTAGTTGGAACCCCCTCAACTAGTAATAGCTTTGAGATATTAGCCCAAGCCTCTGAAGATCTAGATCTAAACCATAAGATCTCTCAGGCTCTCAATGATGTTCCTCCCCACCCTCCTCCCTCTGATCTTCCCCCTCAGTCCCAACCTCTAAAGGACGTTGAAACCGTACCCGCCATCACCCATGAAAAGCTAAAAGAGAAAACAAACGATATGGATGTAGATAGCATAGCATAGCAGATAAATCCCAGCGCATGGATCCTTCCATAGCTGAAGGCAGTCAGGTGCAACAAATGGATGAGGACCTGGAGAGCATAGATCTGGAAGGACTAGACATCCTCCAACTGGAAATGGCATGTAAAAAAAGGGACTACGACATAATCACAGAACTATAGCTAAGTAAGCTAGAAGTGGTAATTTCAAAAGCATACCAGCAAAGACAACTTGGCATATAGCCAGGAATCCATTGGGATGGTGGGCTCAGAACAAAAGATTTCAAGAAAAGAGGAAGGAAAACAGAGCTCGAGTGAACTATAGAAGTTGGGAAATCCTGGTAGATTCAGGCAGATATGCAAAGTTGACGAAGTACTACAAACCATACACAAATGTTGAATAATGAAGCTCATCTCATGGAATTTAAGGGGGCTAAACGACCCTGGAAAACTCATAATCCTAAAAAACATGATAAATATGGAAAAGCCAAAAATTTGTTTCCTGCAATAAACTAAATGTAACAGTGACACTTTAGAGAGAATCCTTTCTAAAGCTTGGATAGGTTGTCAATCAGTAGCGGTGGACGCCTGAGGAGCCTCGGGAGGGCTTGCCATAGCTTGGGATTCGAGAGTGCTATCCCTCACAGACTTTCATGCTTCTCACCACTTCATACAAGCCAACTTTCATCTTTTGGGTACCAATATGCATGGGCTCCTCTCTAATGTCTATTTCCCACAGGATGCAAGGAAAAAGGCTGAACTACTCTGCACTATAGAAACCTTGAACAGCCACAGAAAACACCCATTATGGATCGCAGGAGGAGACTACAACATGATCATCAAATTGGAGGAAAAGTTGGGCGGAAGAAACAGACTGGACCAGGAAACGAACAGCTTCAAAGACTTCATCAACAATACCTCTCTCATTGACATGCAATTCTGCAATGGTAAATATACCTGGAGCAACAGAAGAACTAGGAAACACCAAATAGCTTCAAAACTTGAAAGATTCCTGGTCTTAGATAACTGGATTCGGATAGGAGGAGATATCACGGCAGCAATCCTTCCCCACTCAGGATCGGATCATTGGTCGATCTCCCTTCAATGGAAACGTCCAGGCAATGTCACAGGGCGACCTTTTTGCTTTGAAGGTTTCTGGCTCACCCACCCGGATTTCAAGGACTTCGTCCAATCCACATGGAAAACCTTTACACCACAAGAAGGATCCAAAATGTATCAATTCCAACAGAAATTAAAAAATCTCAAGTATCACTTAAAACGTTGGAATGTGGAGATATTTGGCAACATTTTCAAAGAGCAACAGAACCTAATGAAAAATTTGGCCAACCTTCACCAAAGAATAATCACAGAAGGTCACACAGTGGACACACTGGCGGAAGAGAAAAGCATTCACACACAGCTCGAAGAAAGACAAAAGCAGGAAGAGATACTATGGAAGCAGAAATCTCGAATCAGTGGCTAAAAGAGGGAGAGAGGAATACCAAGTTCTTTCACACAACAACACTGCAACGCAGAATGCACAACAACATTCCCTTCCTCCAAAAGCAAGATGGAACAAGAATTGAACAGCATGAGGAAATTGAGAAGGAATTTCTAACATACTTTAAGGAGGTTCACCAAGAGCAGAACACAGACAGTGGACCTGCAATTGACAGAATCATCCAACATGTGCCAAAACTCATAACTGAAGAGCACAATGAACTACTCTTAAAACCTATCTCAACACAGGAGGTGGACACAACTATGTCTCAACTTAAAGAGGGCAAAGCTCTAGGCCCATATGGCTTCACCACAAATTTTTTTCACTCTTTCTGGGACATGATCAAAAACGAGGTCTAGGAGGTAGTGGAGGAATCAAGAGCTCTTCACTGGCTGCTACCGTCTCTCAACTCTACTTTCCTAGCATTAATCCCAAAAGAAGAGGAGTCTACTGCGCCAAATAAATTTAGACCGATTGCTCTATGCAATGTCATTTACAAAGTAATTTCTAAAGTAATAGTCAACAGGCTGAAACCTCTTATCCCTATGCTTATCTCTCCTGAACAGTCGGGTTATGTTGAAGGCAGACAAATTTTGGACGGTATAATCCTCATGCACGAGATCATCCACTCTCTCAAGCAAACTCGGCAGCCAGGTATGATTCTAAAACTGGATCTTTCCAAGGCTTTTGACAAACTCAGCAGGATCTATATACAAAAAATGCTTAATGCTTTTGGCTTCTCCCACATGTGGGTCCGTTGGATTATGAGTCTCCTATCTTCCTCCTTTTTCTCCATTCTGGTCAATGGCTTCCCATCACTACCCTTTAGGCCCTCCAGGGGAATTAGGCAGGGCGATCCCCTCTCCCCCTTTCTCTTCATCCTAATGGCGGAAGGTCTTGGTCGCCTCATCAAGCACTCCCACACCTCTCAGCAGCTCAAAGGTCTTTCCATTCACAACTCCCCTGCAATAACACACCAGCAATTTGTTGATGACAGCATGCTCTTTGGCTACCCCTCTATACAGGAAGCCTTCCGATTCAAATCCCTGCTCAATGATTTCTCTGAGGCCTCAGGCATAAATATCAGCAAGTCTAAATCACAAATCTTCTTCTTTCATACCCAGCCAGTAGTCAAGCTTGTCGTTTCCAGAATCCTAGGCTTCCCCATTGCTTCTCTTCCTTCCAATTATCTTGGCGCCCCCCTTACAACCTCAGCAATTAAACATTCTGCCTGGTGAAGGCTCCTAGAAAAGCTTGAAATGCGTCTCAACCACTGGACATATAGATCCCTGAACATTGCCAGTCGAGTGGTGCTCATAAAAGCAGTACTACAGGTAATGCCACTTTATCTGTTCTCAATCTTGGCTGCCCCCAAATGGGTCCTGAAACGACTGAGAGACTTACAAAGGGGTTTCCTCTGGGGCAATACATCTACCAATCGTAAATGGGCTCTGGTAAAATGGACCATTGTCTGCACAATCAAGGAAAAAGGAGGTATTGGACTGAGAGACCCTAATCACAGCAATGCAATCATGAGTGCTAAAATATGGTGGAAATGGCTCTCCTCACCGGGAAAACCTTGGGCTATCATCTGGACCGCTAAGTATGCAAACAATCAGCCACAAGAGGAACTCATAAGATACATTCCCAACATCCAAGTCTCGATGATATGGAACGCGGCTAGACAACACTTTCAGTTGATTCAGCAGCACAGTTTTTGGGAAGTTCGAAATGGACGAACTGCTAGATTCTAGATGGACGCCTGGAACCAAATGCCAAAGCTAAATGGACTCCTACAAATCCCTCCTAATCACACTGATGTGGCCCAACAACAGAACAAAATATGGGAGTATTTGGAACAGGAACAAGAGCAAGGATACCGACAGTGGAAACAGGGTAACCAGCTAACCAGGAATGAGGCCTATCGTTTCACTGTCGAATTGGAAAAAGAGCTAAGACGAAGAAGCATCAGATACTCAGAGGACAAAGAAATTTTGCGATGGGGCTACAGGCCTAAAGGGGCATTCACTACTGCAGAGGCCTACAAAATTGTAAGCACAGACCCCACCCCGTCAGATCCAATATGGTCCAAAATTTGGAGGTTTGATTCTTGGCCAAAAGTTTCTCTCTTTTTATGGCTGGTTGGACACAAAAAAATTCTAACCTGGAAGAAACTCTGGAGAAGAAACTATCATGGCCCCTCCATGTGTGTAAACTGCAAATCTCAAGAGGAAACTACTCAACGCCTTCTGGATGACTGTCCCTTTGCCAATCAAACATGGGAAAAGGCAAGCTTCAGGAGTCAAAGACGGTGCAGGCTTCCAAATGACATAACAAACACATTAAGGCACTGGCCAATGCATCCATACAAATGTGAACTTCTCAATCACATATGTCGTTTACTTCCTGGATTTCTACTATGGAATGTATGGAAAGAACGAAACAAAAGGATATTCAAAGATCAGTACTCTTTGATTGATGTCATCTGGCGAAAGGTCTGTAGGAATCTAGAAGAAACCTTGAAGCTTAGATCATGGAACAAGGAAGATCTTCCAACTCAAGACAACGAGAAAACCATATGGGAAAACTGGAACTTACAACTTCCTAGGCAGTCCCACACTACAACACAACACAAAAGGAGTAGAACAGGCCAGATCTCTTGGACTGCCCCATTTGAGAACTCCTTCAAACTCAATTTTGACGGGGCCTCGAAAGGAAATCCTGGGAAAGTGGGCTACGGTGGAGTAATCAGAGACCATGAAGGCAAGCCTCTATAGATTTATTATGGAAATATTGTATGGGACACAAATAACTCGGTTGAGTTGGAAGGTCTTTAGCAAGGACTCATTCTTTCTCAGAAAAACAACTACAGCCCCCTGGAGGTAGAAGGAGACTCCCAAATCCTGATCAACATGGCTAAGCACCTCTTGAATGACTCACATCCAAAGAAAATTGCCACAAGCTGGAGGATGGAAGCAAGACTGGAAGCATTGGAGCAAGAACTATCTAACAACAAAGCCATCACCTTCAACCATGCAAGAAGAGAAGGCAACAATGTAGCTGATTTCATGGCCAACATTGGCGTGGAATGTGAGCTCACCCTACAGGCAGGAACTCTAGATATTCTAAAGAATCATGCACAAGCTCAGGAATGCAATCACCTGGTTCAAAATGATGCCAACCCCCCGGATGCGGGTGCCAGCTTGTCATAGGCAGGTGATGGGACGGGGGTCTCATGGAGGCCACATGTCGACCGTGCACCATGGTGACCTGGAAGGCGGTGGAGTAGGCCGATCTCGAAAGGTGACTTTAATAGACACAGCACGGAAGCCTGGGTGCATTAAAGCCCTAGCCTCACTTGACTGCACTGTTCAGTTCGGCTCTGTTATGGATTTGATGGCCACCTTAATGGCGGACGCCCTCTGAGAAAGAGCACGGAGCTCTATATACAGAGCCCCCTCAGCATCCCTGTCCACACTTGGCCCGAATTCGACATTCTTGGTCAGTTGCTGGTCCTGGTTAATTCTGGACCTGCTCTGCTCTGCTCTTGCCCAGGCCTGCTAGTCCGGGTTGTCTATACTTTTCACCACCCTGTTAACATGGTTCGAGAGCGCCAGAGGTTGCCGAGTCGTCGTGGCACTAGCAGAGGAGGGACCTCGCGGCGCCCGGCTGATGAGGAGACCCATCCACCTTGCCACTGCCCTCATTGTCACTATTTCTGCCACTGCCCTAGCTCTACCACCGCCAATCCTATCCAGCCCAGCCAAATCATGGAGGCGAGCTCTCCTAGGACCTCGTCTGCTCCCTTCTTTGGCTCCGCTATCTTCTCCTTCGATAGCCACCTAAACCGCCCGCACATAAACGCCCACATCTTCGTTATGTTCATAGATGAAGCGGTGGACGATGGCAGAACTAGTGCTCCGCCTGAGTTTGTTCCTCCGAGGGACGAGACCCAAGAAGCCAACTTGGCCCAGGCAGACAAAGGGAAAGCAGCAGAATCGTCGAATCCTCAGCTGGAAGGAAACCAGCAACAACCTGAGGCAGTCGTGGAAGCAGTAGGCAAGGTGCAGGACGAGGAGGAATACGAACCTTGTCCAATCGTGGAGGAGGAGCCAGAGGAATAGCTCGCCGCATCATCTCACGTTTTGTTGCTCGAAGGTGGTTCTGGGTCATGGTCTCTTCGGTCATATCTCTTTATCCATCTGTCTCTGGTTGTCTACGTGTCGTCTTGTCTATTCATGTCATTTTGTCTCAGAGGTATTCTGCCAACGTTGAGCAGAAAAGTTGGTTATTTTTGGGTTCGTTCCTCTGTTCTAGGGCTAAACAAAAATTTCAGTTTGTTTCTCCCCTGCGTGGGAATTTTTTGGGTCATATGGGTTTGGTCCTCTATTTTGGTGGCTGGAAAAAATGTCAAATAGGTTATCCCCTACGTGGGTATTTTTTGGGTCTCAAACGCATGCAACATGCAATCCTTCTCCTGGCTACACCTGGTGGATCCATTCAGCCATTATCTCTTGCAGATGGATCCCTCTATCAGCTCGATTGTAAAAGTACTTTGGCTTCATGTACATAATAGAATAGTTTAATTCAAATATATATATATATATATATATATATATATATATATATATATATATATTAAATAATAATATATATATATATAATAAATAATAAAATAATATAAAACCACAAAAATAACAATAGAGGGATTCTATGGGGCACAGTAATAATAATATGGGGACAATAGGGGCACAACAATATTGATAAGGGGGACAACTACAATAGTAATGGGGTAATCACTATTATTATAGGGACACAACATGCCCCTCTCCTACACAAAAGTCTTGTCCTCAACGCTTGAGTAGTTCTGGATGCTTCTGTATAAAATTCTCACCCTCCCATGTTGAATCTTCAGCAAATAAGTTCTTCCACTTGATAAGATACTCTGAAATTGATCGATTTCATAGCTGTCAAGTTCTTGTTTCTGTGAATGGTTCTGGTTCCAATATAATTTTTCCTTCCTCATCAATTTCTGGAAATGTTGTTTGAACTAGGGGCTTCTCGCCTATAACCTTCTTTAAACATGAAACATGGAAAATTGGGTGCAATCGAGAAGCTGCAGGAAGCTCCAATTTGTATGCCATAGTACCAATCTTTTGCAACACCTTGTACGGACAATAATACTTTGGTGATAATTTATTATCCTTCTTAGCTTGCTTGAGGGACATTTGCTTATATGGTTGTATCCGTAGGAATACCCAATCACCTGCATCAAAACTTCTTTCGCTGCGATGTTGATCTGCCTGTTGTTTCATTCTATTCTGTGTCAACATGAGGTTATCCTTTAAGATTTGGAGGACTTGTTGTTGACGTTCAATCTGAATTTCCACTGCTTGAATCTTAGAAGTTTCTCTTAAATATGATGTGATGGATGGTGGCTGATACCCATAAAGTGCCATAAAGGGGGTCATTTTTGTTGTTGAATGGAAGGAAGTGTTATACCACCATTCAGCCAAAGGCAACCATTTGACCCATTGTGTTTGTTTATCAGATACAAAGCAATGAAGATATCCTTCCAAACATTTGTTTACTATCTTAGTTTGCCCATCAGATTGAGGATGATAAGATGAGCTATGAGATAACTGAGACCCAAGACAAGAAAATAGTTCTATCCAAAAATTTCCAATGAAAATGGGATCTCTGTCACTTACAATAATCTTTGGGTTTCCATGTAGCTTTTGAATTGTTTCCATAAATACAGTAGAAAATGTACTGGCTTTAATGGATGTGATAATGCACAAAAGTGTGCATACTTGGTAAGTTTGTGATAAAATCCATTGAAACGTCCTCCCAACGTTGGCTTGCAATGGATAAAGGTTGTAATAGACCCAGTGTCTTAATTGTTTCAACTTTATTTTGTTAGCAAACCAAACATTCTGCCACAAACTTTTGAATATCTGATTTAAGGCCATCCCAAAAAAATTCCTTCTTAACCCTGTGGTAAGTTTTTAAAAATCCCAAGTGCCCTCCTAAGGGAGAAGTGTGCAATTTCATAAGCAATCTTTTGTTTTAGTTGGGAATTCTTACAAAGGTATAAGCGATCTTTGTACCATAACGAATCATTTTTCCAGCTAAATGTATCCAACGTACTGGAATCTTGTTGTAACTTTCGAATAAGTGCCCACACTTCTTCGTCATTCTTCCATTCCTCCCTTGCTTCGTTTATCCAATCTGGTTGGATAATAGAAATGGTGCACAACAATGCTTCCACATCCTCATCCTTTCTTGAGAGTGCATCTACCACCACATTTTGCTTCCCCTTTTTGTAGATGATTTCAAAGTCATAACCCAACATCTTTGTGACCCACTTTTGTTGCTCTTCAGAGGATAATATTTGTTCTAAAAAGTATTTAAGGCTATCATGATCCGTTTTTACCTTGAAGTGTCTTCCCATTAGGTAGGGTCACCATTTCTTAAGTGCATGTAGTATTGCCAACATTTCCTTCTCATAAATACCTTTGTGTAAAAACTTTCCCTTGATTGGACGACTTTCAAAAGCATGGGTCTTTCATCTTGCATTAAAACAACACCAATTCCATTTCCTGAAGCATCACATTCCACAATAAAGGTTTTTGTGAAGTCCGGTGTAGATAAGACAGGTGCTTGGCACATTGCCTCTTTAAGATGTTCGAAGGCCTTTGTTGCTTCTGGAGTCCATGAAAATGCATCTTTCTTTAATAGTGTTGTTAGAGGTGCTTTTATTCTCCCATAATTCTTAACAAACTTGCGATAATACCCTGTCAACTCGAGAAATCCTCACAGATGCTTTATGATGTCGGGATTTTCCATTCCTTAATGGCTTTAATTTTGCTAGGCTCTACCTTAACTCCTTCATGAGATACAATATGACCTAGATATTCCACCTCTTGTACACCAAAGAAACATTTGGATATTTTTTCATATAATTGTTTCTCCTCCAATAGTTGTAGCACCCTGTCAACATGCTCAACATGATCCTTCCAAGACTTGTTGTAGATTAGTATATCATCAAAAAATACTAGCACAAATTTTCTAGAATGGTTTGAAAATTGATTTCATCAAACTTTGAAATGTTGAAGGTGCATTGGTAAGGCCAAAAGGCATGACCAAAAATTCATAATGACCCTCATGAGTTCTAAACATTGTTTTCAGAATGTCTTCAATCTTCATTCTGATTTGATGATACCCTGAACGAAGATTCAACTTGGTGAAGTAAATTGATCCATGCAATTCATCCAGTAATTCATCAATGACAGGAATGGGGAACTTATCTTTAATAGTGAGCTTGTTGAGCTCCCTATAATCCGGACACATGTGCCATGATCCATCCTTCTTGTGCACCAATACTACTGGAGCAGAGAAAGAACTTTGACTTGGTTGAATTATACCATCCTCTAGCATTTTTGCAACCATACGTTCAATTTCACTCTTTTGGGCATAGAGATATCTGTATGGCCTGATGTTTGGAGGAACACTTCCTGGAATCAGATGAATAGCATGCAATGATCACGAATAGGTGGGAGACCTTTGGGAGTCTCAAATACCTTGGAATGATTGTCCAAGACTTTTTGGAGATCTGGAGAAATAGTAGATGATTCCAGTGTGGAAACATCTAGCGAACATAATTGTGCAAATACACCTTTTTGTTCCTTTTTTAGAAGTTTTTTCATACCGTTAGAGCTTATTATCCTTCCCGGTTTCCCTGAAATACCCCTTAATTAAACTTCCTTTCCTTCCACAGAAAATTTCATGAAAAGTTCTTGAAAATTAAAAGCTATTGTACCCAAAGATTGTAGCCATTGGACTCTTAATACAACATCAACACCTTCCATTGGAATGGAAAGCATTGGGCTAGTCAATACATATTTTCCCATGGATAGCTTTATATTATGGCACTTTCCAGAGCAATTTATTGTTCCTCCATTTGCAACCATCACTTGACACTCTGGTGCTCGATATAAGAAGCAATTCATTTCTTTTGCTACCTTACAATGAATAAAATTGTGGGTACTTCTGAATCAATCAACACTGTTACATTTTTCTTCTTGATTTATCCTTCTATCTTGATAGTTTGAGGAGTGGTAATTCCCACCAATGCATTACAAGATATGGTTGGATTCATTTGTTCTTCTTCTAGGCTTTGTTCTTGGAGTATATCCTCTTTTTTTGACCTTTCTTTCTCCTTTTCTTCTTCCTCTTCACAATCTATGTAGAATAATTTCTTCTCAGCACACTTATGACCTTTAGTGTGTTTTCTATCACAACTGTAACAAAGCCCTTTTGCTCTTTTTTCTTCCAATTGTTGTGGTTTCAACCTTATAGGTTGTGGAAGACTAGCGGCAACAACACTTCAGTCTTTATAGTTGTTAGTGGTATGCTTCCTGGTTGCCATAATTTTTCTTTCCATTTTTCTTGCTAACCTGAATGCCTTCTCTAATGAATCAGGTTGCCAAAGGCGAACATCATGTTGAATATTATCCTTTAAAGACCCTATGAACACATCAATCCTATGCTCCTCTTGAATATTTTTTACCCTTATGTTCAATTTTTGGAACTCGTCAATGTGCTCCACTATTGAACCCTTTTGTTTAAGACTTATCAATTGGCTAAAAAAAGTGTTGCTTTTTGTATCCTCATAACGTGCTATCAATTCTTCCGTAAAAATTGCCCAAGTGATAAATTGTTTACGAGAGCAAAGCCATTGATACCATACAAACTGATTTGGTTCCAAATATAAAGTTGCCATACGTACCTTTTGTGTTGTTTTGCACATTATTGAGATCGAAAAATTGCTCCATCTGTAATATCCATGTTGCAGGATCCTTGCCATCAAACTTCCTCATATCGATTTTTGGAATATGGTGCATCTTTGATCCAACATTAGAGTCTATGAAATCATGATTAACATTTCCTTTGTTCGCATCATGAGTTTCCTTTACTCCCCTTTCACCATTAGTAAGTATTTCTTGTAGAAAATTTGTCAAATATGCCTTCAAATCTATCTTCAAATCGTCAATCTTGGCTTCCACACCCTTTATCTTAGATTCCACGCCATTTATCTTAGCCTCTGTTAGCTTTTGTGAGAGTGAAATTTGTTGCACTTGGTCTTGTAATTTTGATATATCATGTAGCATTTCTTCCTCTTCTTCATGAGTCATGCTAGAGCTTTCAGATTTCTTACTAGGTGTTTGCATTTTCTTTCCTTGGGGCATCAGTTACCGATAGTAATGCTCTACTATGCCCTTTGAATTCCTTCAAAATAATTTTTCAAACCAAGCTTAAGCAAAAATTTAAAAATCTACACACCTTTTTTCACTTTATAGGAGCTCAATATTGCCTCTAATGTATCTCTATAATTTTGGATCATCTAGTTCTAAAATTACAAACTGCAGTAGCCCTCTATGTCGTCTTTCCAATGCCACCAGTCTGACCCCAATTGGATTCTCCAATGAGGAGTTATGTCAAATCTCCCACAGTGACCTGATTATAGACTAATTCAGAAGAGTGAACTTGTACGACGTGCCACATGTTCCTGTATTGACCTTTGGCTCTAAAAAATATATACAAGAAACTACAGCTTGTCCTCTTTCTGTACCTTCTTACAAAAGTTCAATCCAATGCTCAGAGAGAAAGTTATGGTGATTTTCCCTAGGTCACCTGTTTGGAATGTAATTCAGGAGTCTACAAAAATACCAACTTCCTCAGATCATATCTCTACAAATATAGCACAAAAAGCTCTGAAATTCGGACCCAAGGTTCAGTGTGATTTCATCTCAAATGGGTTTCTTTTTTCACTTCTGAAACGTCGCAGAAAAAAAAGTTATAGTGAAAATGCCATGATGACCTGTTTGGAGCAGTGAAATCCTAGAATCAAAGCTCTGATACCAAATGTTATGAAACCAACTCAAGAAAAAGATAGAAAAGATAGATCAGTGCCTTAAACTTCAACCTCTTTAAGGGGAAACCTCCTTTACATTACATAAATGAACAATTCTTGAATGATTCAAATGACAAAACCTCCTTTCTATATATAGGAGTCTAAGGAGTCACAATATAACCCAGCCGATCTAACAATAATAATATAAAACCACAAAAATAACAATAGAGGGATTTTATGGGGCACAGTAATAACAATATGGGGACAATAAGGGCACAACAACATTAATAAGGGGTACAACTACAATAGTAATGGGGTAATGATTAGTATTATAGGGACCCAACACTTTCCTCTCACTTGGGTTTGGGGAATTTGGCTAGCAAGTAAAGTAAACATTTTGATATCAAGGACAATGTGTCCTTCAAATGTGCTTTCCAAAGTATTAATATCTTAAAGAATATTTCTCCAATTCTCCTCTCTTCCTCACCATGCTCAGAGCTCTAGTATGAATATTAACACTCAAAATCCTTGGAAATTTTCAACGATGCTTCTAAAAAATTTCCACATAGAGAAGTTCAACCCATAGCTCTCAAGTTAGTTCTCATCCTTAGCCTTAAAAAACAAATTTCGCAAGTCTCAAGCTAGTTCTCATCCTTGCTCTTAAAACTCAAATTTCCCAATTCTCCTTTCGTCCTTGTGATCCAATAAATGAAAAGAAATTCTAAACTACCTAACATTTTACTAGACTAATTATTTTGAAACGTCAAACCATTCAAAATATTTTTTAACTTACATCACTTTATATTTATTTATTATTTTAAAATAAATAAATAACAAACATAGAGATGGTAATACACTATCAAAAAAATATAAAATTACAAAAACACGCCTCAAAGATCAAAGCACTCCAACTTGAACAAATTTCTTTTTCTTTTCATAAATCCACACTTCAGGATCTAAATATACAGCTTGAGTGGGCCTAATGGTTAAGAGCATGTGTTTCCTCCTAAGAGGTCACAGGTTCAAAACCAGAGGGGGGTAGAGTATGTATGCCTTCGTAGACTTAGCAGTCAAATCGCTGCGCGGAGGTGGGTCCCTTGTCCCACAAACAAGGGGGTCTCATACACCAATTTTGGGTCTCATACACCAATTTGGTGTCTAGCTTAGCTGTGACCTTAAAAATGGATATTATTAAAAGGCTTTCATACTACCAAAACTCTTATTTTTTTTCTAAATAGAATAAAAAACATTAATAACTTATATATTACTAATAATATTATAATCAAAAAAATATAATATTTAATAGTTTTAACATCATTTAATATTACAACCTAATAAAAAAAATTAATAATTAGACCCTTTTTATCCCAAAAAAAAAATAGGGATGAAAATATTGTTCATAATGTTTCCTCACATATTTTATTATCTTCAAATAAAATTATTAAAAATTTCAATAGATATAAAAATAATTTACACTCATCCTATTTTTAAGTTATCAACTCGAAAACTTAACCCACTTAAAAATGAAAAATCATAAATATTTCATAATTATTAAAACAACAAATATCAAACTATTGTGAACTTTTTAGATATAGGTCCTTCTAAGAACGGTAAAAAGTCAGATATAACTTTTTAAATAATGAACAGTAAAGTCAAATTTCAAGAGGAGCCCATAACATCAATCTACACTCCCAAAAATCATGAATCCAAATATCAGTAATTCGCTGACAACGTGTCGTACCACATGTGGCTCTTTCATATCAATGAGTGAGGATGTCGTCTCTACTCAACGATTACGCGGGTCAAACTGTAGCCAGCTCAACAATGTCTCTCTCCTTAGTTGCACCACCGTAAGAACCCAAAATTAGTAAAGTCGTCGGTGCATTATCAAGTGAGTGGGGACTTCATTCATATTTTCGGAAAAGATTGTTTTTCTTTGTGGAATAATTGTATTTTTTTTTTTTTTAAGTCTTAAGGGTTTGTTCAATTACTTTAGTCTTTCTTATTTAAGCACATTCTCTTTTAACTTAGGTCAAGTTACATGATTGAGTCACTAAAAAATAATATTTTTTTTTTTTTTAAATTTGATGTTATGAAAGTGTTAGAGGTCTCGATAATCGTTATCTTGTCAATCTAGCTGTTGGAATGGACTGCTATCTCTATTTATTGCATCACTCAGATTGGATCTTCAACTTGTCCTGACGATGAACCACACTGGTTGGTTCGAAACGTGTCGACAAATGATTTTCTATGTGATTTTCCCGAAATTATTCTGTAAACAAGGTATATATACTTTAATTTTTTGGATTTGAATTGTATTTTTTTTTTTTTAAGTCTTAAGGGTTTGTTCAATTACTTTAGTCTTTCTTATTTAAGCACATTCTCTCTTAAGTTAGGTCAAGTTACATGATTGAGTCACTAAAAAATAATATTTTTTTTTTTTTTTAATTTGATGTTATGAAAGTGTTAGAGGTCCTGATAATCGTTATCTTGTCAATCTAGCTGTTGGAATGGCCTGTTGTCCCTATTTATTGCATCACTCAGATTGGATCTTCAACTTGTCCTGACGATGAACCACACTGGTTGGTTCGAAACGCGTCGACAAATGATTTTCTATGTGATTTTGCCGAAATTATTCTGTAAACAAGGTGTATATACTTTAATTTTTTGGATTTGAATTAATATTTTTTTAGAAAAAAACACATGCTCTAATTATTAGGCTACTATTTTATATTTTTGTCTTTAAACTAAATTAAGTCTTACAATTTTAAGCAAGATGGTAGTTTTCTCTATTGTTTAATTTTATATTTTCAATGCAAAAATAGTATAATATTTTTAGCTAAAAAAATGTTATTTAATTTTGTTTATTGAAAGATAATAAAATAAAACTATAAATAATATGCATCTATTTTATTATAGTAATAAGCCAAACATCAAATTGATATATGAGACTTTGTTATTTGTGCGACAAGAGATTTATTTCTAGAAAACTATTTTGACTATTAAAATACATAGAGGCATAAATACTTTATGTCCCTCTAAATTTTGAATCATTAATCTTTTATGGGAAAACACATATTCTCAAATTAAAATTTTGTATTATAATAATAAATACTATATAAATTAAAATATATACATTTAAATATAAAAATACCTTGATTCAATGATTATCATATTAATAATAATAATTTAATTTTAAAATTATGATTAATTTATATATCAAACTGATGTATAGATAAAAAAATGTTTATTTAAACAATTATGTAATTATTAAAATTTCTATATTTCAATGATGATCATGAAGTTTCCTAGAGCATTGTCAAAAATTGTTGAGGCGTCTGACGTTCAGGGTGAACACATCACTCGCCCTCATGGACAAAAAGTTGATATGAAGAATAGACGAGTGTCATACCAAGTATTTATGGAGAAAATAAAAGAAATAATAAATTGAATATGACACTTAGAGATAAATGTAACAATTGATGAAAATCAATTTATTAATTAATTGATAAAGACTTATTCCTAATGAGTCAAAAAGGAGAATCGGGAAAGAATTAAAATAAGTCAAATTAGAAAATGGATGAAATGAGGTTGATGAGTGAAATTGTCGGAAGAAAGTTGTCATTGATGTCAAAAGGTGAATGGGTCGTTAATGAGTTTGGAAGCATCCCTAAGATGCCCAAACATTTGTTTGTCAATATATGTGCAAAAGGTCATGAATTTGGATGCAAGACCATTGCCCATTGCCCTCATTACATCATTCCATTTGATAGATTGCATGCATTGTGGGCCTTTTTGGTTGGAGAGATATTCAAGTTTGAAATTTATTCATAATCTACCCCAATTGAATGGGTTTGACAGACGTAAAATGCATGAAAAAAAGTTCAATATTGTCCAAACCACAATGAAGGTGGTCTATTAAATAATTGAGAAATTGGCTTCCTTTACAGACAAGGAAATTCTCATGATTAAGGTAAAAATGATTAATTAATATTCAATCAACTTCAAAATGATTAATTAAGAAATAGGCCTAGTCGTGAAAATTCAAAGGGACAATTTCAAGAAATTTATTTGAGAAAGAATCGAATTGTGAACTCATTGGTGTAAACTGAGGCTAGAAGAAGGTGAATTTTGATGTTATGAAGAGAAAATATCAAGGGTTGTTAGGTCAAGTTCATTTTGAACATCAGCAAAAGATTGATTTCTTTGTGCAAGTTTTCTGAGAAGACATTATGGTTACATGTTAAACTACTAGAAGTTGAATTATGTGTTGGTTTTAAAGAAGGCCAAGTTCTATCTTGGAGCAGACTTGAACAACCCTAAATCTAGTCTTGCTTCAAGTCCAAATTTAGCCCTTTATTGCAGGCCTTGTTGTATTAGACTACATGGGATGAATTGAATAATACAATGTGAGGTTGAAAAGGGTTGAGCTAAAAATTTGTAATCTCACTAAGGAATACTATGGACTATGATGATACTCACATTATGCTAGTACTTAGTTGAGACTTATGGATAGATTATTGATGTCGAGAAGAAGGCTAATATAAAGTTGATTTAGACAAAAGAAGAGGTCTTTTTTTTGAAGAGTTGAGATCCAAGTTAGAGGCTGTGTCCCAAGGGGTTTTAGCCTACTTGTTATTTATGCTTGAAAACAATAGGGAGTTGGGGCTCCTTGTGAGTTGCAGCTGGCAGAATCCTATGAAATTGTAGCTTCCTTTGAGTTGTTGCTCATTAATTTTGGAGATTGTTATCTCCTCATATATACGTAATTTATTATGATTTTATTAATATATTTTCATCGATGATTTTTTTAACAATATATAGATGTACTCAGGTGAATGCATGAAGATGGGTACACTTTTCGGCCAAATGTGGCGATGAAATTTTAAGTGTTTCCTCTTTTATCGAATTGCAACCCTCAAAATTCATATAATCATTGTGAATTTTGATTAAGACTAAAAGGACAATATGTGAAGAACTGTGTTTTTTTCCTAATGATATTTTTTGCAGAAACATTTAGTGTCGTATAATCTCTCAATTTTCTAGTAAATACAATACTTGTCCTTGCAAATTTTAACAAAACTTAAGAGGTGTGTGTGTCCATGTAGGTTAACTTAGTCAATATATATATATATATATATATATAATATATATATATATATATATATATATATATAAGAGCATGATCTAACCGGAGAGAACTAGTTTTGATACTATTTTTTATTTTTATGAAAAATTATATTTTTTATTATTTTTCGAAGTTGGCAAAGTAATATTTCAATTGCAATTTTGCGAGAGACACACGTGTTCATGTAAGATTTTTTTCAACTCCTTAAATAAATTGAAAACCCAAGAGTACACTTTTGAAGAGGACTCGTAAACAAACATAATGGTATTTTTGAAAAAATTTCGTTGTCTATATTTTATGTTATTGAGTTTTTATTCATCCCCTTTGAAATTGTCCAAAAAAATTTCAAGCATTATGTTTAAAAGAAATTGGATGAAAAATATAATATGAATTTGAAAATTTCAAATTCATATGCCATTGGATAGAGGATTCTTTCAAGAATCCAACATGATCAACTCTTCCACTTAAGGACAAATTCTTCCCTAAATCTGCTAGGGTAAAAAATGGGGTTGCAAAGAAATCTGTAGAAGGGGTGCTGAAATTGTGATTTTTAGGACCTCAAGAGCTCAATCGAGTGCTTAAATTCAAAATTAAAATTTCTTGATCGAGCATTAATTACACCCTCTATCGAGTGCTTAAATTAAAAATTCAAATTACTCGATCGAGCTGTATATGTGGTAACCAGTGCCTCAATAAAAAATTATAGCTTATCGATCCATAACTCTCAATTGAGCATTTAATTTAGGTTAGAAAACTGTTCAAACTAGCGCTTAAAAATTGCTTTATAGAGCAGTTAAAATTGCTCAATCGAGTATACGTTTTCCGCCAAGAAGTTCGTTCACTTTGCCAAAAAGTGTAACCCAACTCCATGTTATCACCCACTCTTATTGATTACCTCTTACACACTAGTTATTGACTATTAATGAAGTAAAAGTTTCAAAGGTGCTAAATATTGATTCACCGCCCCCTCCTCCCCCGCACTTCTCACTACTATTCATACTTCCGACAATTGGAATTGGAGTAGGTTACCCTAAAAAAAGACTAATCACTGGAGGGAAGATTATGAATAAATATGTATCGAATGGAAAGCATTTATTTAAGAATAATTCAGGTATTTTATGGAAATGATTATGCATTATGGATCAGTTGCATGGAAACCTATTTTAAGGGTTTAGGAGTGTATGTTTGGCTCTTCATTGTAAATGGCTACAAAAATCCAAAAAATCCTACATCTGACCCTAATGAAAAGAAATTTTTTTAGTTTTATTTCAAAGGATCACCATGCCATCACAAGTGGATTGTCAGAAACCATTAAGACCAAATTGATGAGGTGCACCATAGCCAAAGATGTTTGGAATAAGTTTAAAAATATTTACGAAGGTGATGATAAATTCAAACAAGTGAAAATCTTATGACATAGAGAATTATTTGAAAATCTAAATATGGATGAAATAGAAAATATTTCAATGTATTTACTCATAGGAAATGAAGTTGTCAACACCATCAGAGGAATAGGAGAAGAATTTAAAGCATCTATGATCGTACAAAAGGTGTTAAGGTCGCTTCCTTTGAGATATGATGCCAAGGTATCTACCATAGAAGAAACCAGTGATTTGAACAAAATGACAATGGATGAGCTACATGGTACCATTGCAACATATCAAATGAGAACAAATATAAAACATGGATAGTCAAATGGAGAAGTAGATTTTAAATCCAGGAAGAAGATAAGAGACAAAGAACTCAAGGTAGAAGGAACACCTAGTGATGAATCAAATGAAGAAAAAGTGAATTTTGTTAGGAATATCAAGAGGGGATCTAGAAAAGGAAAAAGTAAATTAACCTTTAAATATTTCAATTATGGCAGAATAAGTCATTATGGTAAGAGATGTCCTATTGGGGAAAAGAAAGTCTTCCACAAGAAAAAAATGTATTCTAAAGAAAACAATAGGTATTCTTATGAGAGTGATATAGAAGCAAGGGGAGCAAGAAAATTTCTCTTTGTAACTCAAGAAACCAAAAATAATGATCATGATGTCAATTTTGATAAAGATATCATTAATTCAAATGAAGAAAAAAAAGAACCAAACATGAAAACATATTTTTTTAGGGACTTGGAAATGATACGAACACTAAACAAGGAGATGAAGATCTTAAAGAAAAATTGAAGAGTAATAAAAATGAAAATTTCAACCTTAGAAACAAAAATAGAGAATTGAAAAGCTTACTTGAAAAAATTGATGAAGAAAATATCTCTTTAAAGGTCCAACTTGAAGAAGTAAAAAGAATTGAGGAAGTAATGAAGATCAAGATGATGAAGAAAGAAGAGGATTGTATGGAAATTTAAAAGGAAGTTGTGTCATTAAAGGTTGAAGTTGACAAGATCAATAAGAACTTGAAGAGCTCACAAGTGTTGGATAAAATTCTTAGCTATTAAAGATCACCATGTGATAAAACAGGTCTTGGCTATATAGGTGTGTCTTCAAGCAAAGAGGACACAAGTTCTAAGCCTCCAAAGGAAGAAACTAAAAAGTAATATAGAAGTGATACCAATAATAGAGAAGGAAAAAATGAAATCAAGGACAAACATCAATAATGGATTGAACCTCCTCCAAAGAAGAAAAATTTCAGAAGATCATCATGCCAATCCTATTTTCCTAGGCATAAAAATATTTTTATTGGTCATTGTTACTCTTGTCGAAATTCTAGGCATAAAGCAATTAATTGTAAAATTAATACTAGATGTAGTTCTGCAAGAAGTAGGAATGATTATGGATATGTAAGAAATGACCACAGTTTAGGAAATGTCCATGGGTATACTAACAACAACTACAATCCATTTGAACCACTAATGAATCAAAACAGTTTATGCCACAAGTGCAATAATCTTGGTCGCAAGGCAAAGAATTATAGGTTTATAAAATAAAATGCTCCAATCATATTAAAGATAGAAAATCTAACTATGATATGGGAAAATAAAAGGAAGGAAGATTGCAATCTAACGTTGATTGGTGAAGATAAATAACAGGAACAGTACATAGACAATGGTTGCTCATCACATATGATAGGAGATAAAAACAAATTTAATAGCCTAAAAATAAAAATCATTAGTGTTGCATTTGGAGATAACTCCTTTGTTCGGATACTTGGAAAAGGTGTAGTAAATCATGTAACTGAACATGTAAAAGAAACATATGTTTTTCTAGTTGAGGCTTTGAAGCATATTCTTATCAATGTCGATAAAATGTGTGTCAATCATTGGTAAAAAAAAAAAAAAAAATTCCTAAAAATGTTAAATCAGAGAAGAAGACTCAGGAAGATTGGTTACAACATCTATAAGAATATAGAACAACATATGCATTCTAGACCAAGAAGAGAAAAGAAATGTATAACTAAGAAAAAGTGTGTTAGGGACAACAAAGAAGGGAAGGGTAAGAAGACATAATTCATGTTGAGTTCTGTGTATTCAGGGGGAGTATACCAAAAGAAATAATTCACCCTCTTTCATTGATGTCAATGGGATAAGGAAAGGAATTGAAGGATGGAGATAGGGGGAGCATTACAACAAGGGGAGCATGAGTATTAACATCAATGATGTAGAAGGGTGAATGTGCCATTAATGAGTTTCGAAGTATCCCTAGTATGGCCATGAATTTTTTGTTAATATACATGGAAAAGGTCATGAATTTGGGTGAAAGACCATTGCCTTTGGATTTCCCTTATCATTCCATCTTATTTGATAGATTGCATGCCATGTGGGTCTTTTTTTTTTAAGAGATATTCAAGTTTTAAATATGTTCATAATCTACCCCAATTGAATGGGTTTTAACCCAAATAAAATGCATGACAGAAACGGGTTCAATATTGTCCAAACCACAATCAAGGTGGTCTATTAAATAATTGGGAAATCAACTTCCTCTATAGAGAAGATAGTCCTCTTGATTAAGGTCAAAATGATTAGTTAATATTTAATCAATTTGAAGTCGACTCTGACAATAGAAGTGTCCTTTAAAGGGGAAATTTTTCGGTTCGGGTTAGCCCTAAAATAGGCCCCCCTCCAACAATGTAAATAGCTTAACCATGAAAATTGAAAGGGACAATTTTGTGGCATTTGTTTGAGAAAGAAATGATCTGAGGACTCGCTAGAGAGAACTAGGCTAGAAGGAGGTGAATTTCAACGACATGAAGATCAGAGATCAAGGGTGATTAGTTTGAGTCCGTTCTGAACGTTAGCAGTAGATTGAACTTTGTGTACATGTTTTCTTATAAGACATTATGGTTATAAGTTAAACTACTAGAAGTTGAATTCTATGTTGGTTTTGAAGAAGGCCAAGTTTTATCTTGGAGCATACCCGAACAACCCTAAACCTTGTCTTGCTTTAGGTTTGAATTTATCCCTTTTTTGCATGCATAAGCCACTATTGTACCAAATCCTAGGGTCAAACTGAAGAAAATGATCTAAGGTCAAAAAGGTTTGAGTTAAAGATATGTAAGCTCACTAAGGAAGACTGGTGCTACAATGGTAATTCTATTATGCTAGTCATTGGTTAAGTATTATGTTATTAGAGTGATAGTTGTATTAGGTTAGGATCAATGGCATGAAGAATGCTAATTTGAAGCATATTTAGAAAAAAGAATAGGTCATATTTGTTTTAAGTTTTGAGGTGCAAGTTAGATCTTGTGCCTCAAGGGGTTGTAGCCTCCTTCCTATTAATGTGGGAAAAATCAAGGGAGCTGGAGCTTCTTGACAGTTGCAACTGACATAATACTAGGGAATTGTAGCTTCCTTTAAGTTTCTTTTCATAAATTTTGGAGATTGTTATCTCCTCGTGTATATGTAATTGATTATGATTTTACTAATATATTTTCTTCATTGAATTTTTTACGAATATATAGATGTAATCTTGCTAATGATCTCTTGCACACCAATTTATTAGTTGTTAATGAAGTATTTGTTTTAAATGTGCTCAATATTGATTCACCCTAACCCTCCAACCTGCATTGCCTCTTAGTATTGTTGATATTTCAAACATAAATTACTGACGGTAGTCTAACTTATACACAAAATAACCTTTTTCACCACAATTTGACAATAAAATTTCAGCCAGGAATGTCATTTTTGTTGTTTAGAACAATATTTTTTGAATACATAAATGGATTCAGTACCCTAAAAACCCCTTGGGGCACTAGAATTCTACAAATTAAACAAACTTAAACTCAAGTTTTTAAAAATCTCTAGAGGATTTTAATTAAAAAAAAACCAAAAAAATGTTGTGAAAGCCCATTTCATCTATAAGTTAAACTACGCCACTGGACAAATTGAGCTAAAATATTATCATTAATTCTTAAATAATTTTGTTAATAAATAAATCAAAATATCAAATATAATTAAATAATTAATAAATTATATTATTTCAAAATTATTAAAATTAATGTAGGCTTAAATTAGACTTAAACACTATTATTAATATAATAAGGAGAATTAATAATAATTAGAATAATTCACATGAAAAAAGAACTAAAAGTAATTGATGGGCCAAATTACTCATCGACGAAATTAAGACAAATATTACTATTAAATACTAAAATTACTGATAATAAATAATATTAAATACTAGAATAGAAATAAATAATTAACTAATTAGATTATTAATTGTAGGATTAAAATACATACATACACGGGGCACATTAAAATATTTTACTAAATATATTAAGTTTAAATTATACTATTAAGATAGTGTTAAACTAGAATTAGATTATAATTAGGAAATAAATAGAATTAAATAAGAGGGAATATGTAACACACCCCCTCCTAATCCTCGCCTACACACTAGTTAAAATGAGGTGGTTACTACCTTGACTCAAGATCTAAGGTGTCATTATGGAAATGGGGTAAAAAAATTTCGATCTTTTCTAACTTAAATAAAACTTCATATAAATGATTTCATTGTGTTCGCCATATTGAGATGATTCTAGTGATATAAATTTCATCTTGATCCAACCTCCAGATAAAAAATTATGGCCATTCAATGTTAAGTGTCACATCATCCTTCCCCTTGCCACATGGCCCCTAGGTGGCTGCCTAGTTAGTGTATACTTCCAATGCCAATTGATGGACCATCAACCCTTGACAATGCCTACGTTATGCAAGCTCATTACCCCAACTCCTCCTTAACATGCAGCCCACTTCATGCATCTGGGGAGTAGCTTCAAAGAAACTGTCAAACGTTGGAAAGCTAGCTGACATAAACTTTTTTGTCTCCCAGCTCTAAATCTTGACAAAATCTCTGACTCCAATATACCAACTAAAACTATTAGTGTACCTTCATTTTTCTTCTTAGGTGATCCTTCCAGGATCAACCTCCATTATCCCAGCTAAAATTCTCGGTATCAACTCTCCCAGGTAATTCTCTTTGCTAAAACTCTTAACATCAACTCTCCCAGATAAAACTCCCAACTCAACTCTCCTGGAAAAAACTCTTGATGTGCCTTTGCTTTTCCTCTGAGGAATAGTCTCCAGGATAATGTCAGTTAGCTTTCTGAAATTTGATAATTTCCTTGAAGCTAATCCCCAGATGCATGAAGTAGGGTGCATGTTAATGAGGAGTTCGGGTAACGAGCTCGCGTAACGTAGGCATTTTCGAGGGTTGATGATCCATCAATTGGCATTGGCAGTATATGCTAACTAGGCAGCCACTTGGGGTCCAAGTGGCAAGGGGAAGGATGATGTGACACTTAACTTTGAATGGCCATAATTTTTTATCCGAAATTTGGATCAAGATGAAATTTAGATCTTATGGGATTATAACTCCAAGTGAATTCCATCCTTCCACTTGCCTTGTTGTGACAAGGCATAATCTGAACATTCAACCCACAGTGACTGTGAATACAGTTTACAAGGCTAAGGATATGGCTTTTGATGCACCACTTGTAAGGTTTATGACCATGGATCTGCCATGGTGGTTATGTCTGAACCTAAGTCCATTAAAATTATATATATGTTCTTGAATCTAGTGGTTTTAAGGAGGAATTACCCCATTCCAAGCTCGGGCAACTCAACCAATACCCTCAATAGAAATTTAAAAACATAACATTTCCATTGACAAACATGGACACAACATGTTCATGGTGATATCAACAACATAAATAAATCACCAACTCCATCAGTCTTTCAAGCTTATTGAGAGGTTCAATTAGCTTGAGGGTAGGAATTCACTATATTTCTTACCCTTACAACATACAAAGAATTGTGTTATTCTTGTACAGTCACACAAGGGATGAAGTGTCCAAAACAGACTATTCTCTACCAAGCCTTTTTTGCACTCACATGGGCACATCTATATCTGAAATTAGTGCATGAAAACGCAATGCATAAAATCATAGTTATTCATTAGAACGTGAAGCATGTGGACTCAGGGAAAAAAACCATCCATCATGCAACACCAATTGAATTCAGGATTTGTACATTTAATTTAACGTATGGAAACACTACTGAAAAACCGCAGTACCAGAGGCATGATATAGAGCTTGAAGCTTCCAACATAAGAAAAAAAATATTATTGAGGTATCTTTCAGTAAAAACCAAATAAAAAAACTTTTATTCAACGTGTTTCAAACCATTTAGTGTGGTTCATATTCACCACAAATGAATAACCAAATCATGGCATTAGATTAAATAGATGAAGAGAGATGTTTTCTAGCTATTAGAATATAACATCTAGTTTTTAATTATTCAAACAACTAGAAAACATCTCTCTTGATCTATTTAATCTAATGCCATGATTTGGTTCTTCATCTTGTCCTAAAGGTGAACCAAACTACATGGTTTCAAACACGTCGACTAAAAGTTTTTTATGTGATTTTGAACAAAAGATCTCTCAACATTCATAATATGTATCACAGAAGCCTAAATTCGAATAAGAACATTATTCTTCAACAATAATTAAGATGGAAATTCATATTCAAGTTCTCTTTTTGGGACTACCAATGCTTCTCACAATGAAGGATGGATAAGGATATTAAGGGATCTAAGATCTGGTAGATGAAGCTCAGGAGTGAAGAAGATGGTTGGAGTTGTTCAAAGATGAAGAGAGCAATGTTGCACAAAAATGTAGAAATTAGGGCAAGTTGGGAAAGTATGGAAAATGGGTGAAGGAAATCTTGAGAGAGAGACTGGAGTAGGTGATATGATGGAGGAAGAGTAGGTTGGAGTGTCTTACAGGTGTTTTGCACACTTCTTTCTGAAACTGATTCAAGCAAAGACTAAAAAAATAGAGATTTATCTATTTTGACCTATTCTGACCTAAAAACTAGAAACATGATGAACAGAAGTTTATAGACAGGAAATCATGCAAGAAAGCTATAGAAACTAAGCAAGAACAGATCTAAGCATGAACACACAACTGATATCAACCCTTCCAACTTAAAACCTAACACTAGCAATTGCATTGGAAGGAAAAAACAGTGTTTTTGTGGCAGCAAGTGTACCTCGGTCTCAATTCATGGTCCGAAGGAGGGAGAAAGGAGATCAAGGATTGCTTGGTAGCCTTTTTGTGGATCTTTTCTGTTATCAAACTATCAAATCAACCTGAAGCATGAACAACTATCTTAATCCTCAAAAACAACCTAAGTAACAAAGCAAGATTTAACCTATATAACAGAAGTTATTCTATGAATGCAATAATAACACATAAAAGTACACAAAGGAGGTACTGGGCACTTGGGTTGGGACCAAACCCAAGAGCTACAGCCTCCTAAGAAATCTCAGAGCTGGTGCAAAGTGGAATTCATTTTCATTGATCAAAAAGTAATAGTCATGTCACAAAACTGTTTACAGAAAGAGCTTGAAAATGAGTTGAATGCAGAGCTGCACTAAGGTGCAAAAATAAATTGTTCAATAGCTAAACTACCAAGGCTTGAAGCCTTCCTACTTATGAAAAATAGGGCTCCCAACAACCCTCCTTAACTTTAGGAGTTTGGCTGCCCAAAACTGCAGTTAATCAACCACTTCACTAGACCTGCTCGGCTGCCCCTTGTAATCATCTTTGGTCGGCTATTGAACTCTGAGCTAATGGTGGAGAACTCAAATAAGGGGCCATTTAGTGTAGGAGACACCGCTCCTATAAATCATCAGCCTTGTTCCTTCATATTTGGTTTCCAATCTGCTCATAAATGCCTGATCTTGGTAAAAAATGTCCAAAAATCTACAATAAGCACGTATTAGACTTTATGGTTAAGTGATTATTCCCATTCACTCAATTAACATAAATATATTCAAAAGCATATATAAAAATATGGAGAATGGTGGATTAAATGAGAATAATAGGCAAAATGAACCCATTAAGTTACCCATTTTTGGGGCTCATCATCAACCCCCTGCTGAATGTGTTGCTCATCCCTTGAGCAACTAATCTAGTTCATCATCTTTGATTGCTTTGACTACCTCTTTGACATCCTAGGCCTCTGAGGTGATATCCTCTTCTCTATCATGAAAATCGGCCTTTCCATCTATTTCCTCCCATTGTCTTTGTTCCTCTTCTTCCTTGACCCCTTCTAACATCCCTAAGAGTAGTGGAGGACTGAACTTTAGGCCAATTCAGTTGGCCTTCAAGTTTTGCATTGACCCTTTGTAAAGGGGTACTCCTGCTAAAGCCTCCCTCATTCTAGTTGGGGAGTGGTACTCTCTTATTTTCAAACTATGGGGCAATGTGTTCCATCTCCTTCTGCAAGCATGAATGCAATTATCACCAAAAAGTCTTTCCATGTCTTCAAAGTGAGCAATGGCCTGAGCTTTCCTTTCAACGTAATCTGGGAGAACTTGAGGGTTGTTGGCAAGGTGTTGATGAGCATATAAGAAAGCTGAGGGATCTTCTGGTTCTGCCTTGATCATGATTGGCTCACTTAGCTCCCTGTCCATAACCTTCCGAGTTTCCACTGCCCTCTTTTCCTCATGGCTTAACCAAGAAGCCATAGCCATGAATTGTAAATCTCCCAATGCAGCATTGGGGTCCCATATATTCATGTTTGGAAGTGATAAGTTGTGTAAATATAATCCTTCTAACTTGGCCTTATCTTCAACTAAGCTATTGTCACACAAATACATAAACTGATTGTAATTCTGGAATGGAATGGTGCCCCTTTGGGCCAATGTGTTAATTTAAAATTGCAACCATTGGTCTTTAAGATATAATGCATAGGACTTAGTAGGTTTCCTACATTGTAAGGCTTCTACTACCCAGTTGGCTATGCAGGCCATTTGGGCTTCTTTTTCTTGCAACTGTTGTTTTAAAACCTTTATTTCTTCTGTTGCTTGAGACTCCTTTTCTTGCAGCAATTTTGTCAGCATCTCAATATCATATTGTAGCTTTCCCTCTTTTTGTTGTTCTTTGGTTGTTTCCTTGTCTGCTGGAGGTCCTTCTTACTGCTACTGCCCTCCCAAAATGGACAGCCTGTCTTCCTTATGAACTTCCTGTAGCTGCAACTATTGAAACAGAAGTGTCCTCAGACACATAATTCTATTAATCAGAAAAATAATTACATGATTGATTTGCAAGAGCTTACACCCGAACTCAAACAAACACTCTTGCAAAGAGCTATTTATAAGCTCCATGTCCTAACTACCTCTAATTATGGATCACTTATTAAATAACAAGTGTCCATTTACATTAAATGCTATTCAAACCAACTAGCTAACTAATCTCCTAAACTAGAGCCTAAGATACGACACATTTGGAGATTCATATCTAGTTACAACAATATGCTAATTCTAAAAAGTCTCCATTAAATAATTAAACATTCTAGAATAATAATTATTAATTTAATATCTTAAATTAATAATTATTTTATTCTAATTTTATAACCTATGATAAAATTGTATTTTTGGATCATCTAACATTCCCCCCTATGATCCAAAGATACATTACAATAGATACCAAATCTGGATGCTGAAGAAACTCAAATCTGAAGAGAACATGAATCAGCTGCATGCTTGATTCATCTCTGAAGGATGCTTGACAAATCCATCATGTGCCAAGCCGCAAAAGGATCCAACTGTCCTTCGCTTGAAAACAGCATCTGGTGTCCACTGACACATTGTGATGATGATTTCCCACTGGCTGAAGATGTCGAAAAAACAACTCAATGTTGCTTTTGCTATGATGAAAGCTGCTCACTGCTGCTTTGGCTGTCGATCTCCCACTGGAGAATTTGCTGATGCTCACTGCTGATGACAAATGCCCACTGGCTGATGAAGATGCCCACTGGCTGATGAAGAGGCCCACTGGCTGCTTCGTTGATGTTGTCGAGACTTTCAGTCTACAACCACTTGTCAATTTCATTGACATTTCCCCCCTTTTTCAGCTGAAAGGAGAGACAATCTTCTCCAAAATATATTTGAACTCCCCCCCTTCAGGTGTAGGAGAGTTTCACTGTCGTACTCCCTCATTCAACTGCATGAGAGTACCATCATCGATTCACTGCTGGCTGCACTATGTGTGAATGTAGTCGGTTGTAGAACTGAGACAACCGTTTGACTGTGGATGACCATACCCAAGGATCAATCCATGCATAATGTATCTTCAATCTGCCTGATTTTGGTTGGTTGCGACATTTTGCTGAGGAATGATTGTACTTGGCACAATGGCAACAAGGATGGAGATCAAAACACTGATCTTCCATATGACCGGTTCTTTGACAATGAGAACACTTTGGTTGGACATCAACTTCACGTTGCGTGCAATTCTGGTTGTCTACAACTTTCTTAGAACCTGCTGAGGTGAGTGGTTCAAGAAATCCTGCACTCACAAACTTAATTGGCTTGGAATAATCTGGGATTTGTAAGTGGGTGTCATCAGGGACATATCCTAAGCCTCGTCTATTTTTGTTATTTTGAATTTCTTCCCAGGGCTTGATGATGGGTTTGGAAGAAATTTGAAGGTGATCATGAACAACTTCGACACTTGAAGTTGTTGGGATGAATGACTTATCATCTGGATGGTTCAAAGACTTGAAAGTATCACTCTTTTCTTGCAATTCATTCCTTTGAAGTTGGGACTCAAGCTGAAGAAACTCAATGGTTTCATGTGTTTGCTGTAGATGCCGTGAAATATCAGCAAGAGTTTCTTTGCTGACGTGCACCATGTCTTCATCACTGGATATGATCAAACTGTGAAGAATGTTTAACAACTGAATATGATGTGCCATTTGAACTTGCTTACTTGAAATCAAGCTCTCTTGTAGGAGATGTCGTGCTTTGAACTGTTGCACTTGAAGGACAGGCTCGCTTGAATGTGACTTGAATGGCACGCTCGCTTGATGTGTTGATTGTTGCACTGAATTAATGCAATTTGGTTGAATGAATAATCACGCTCGCTTGCAGGAGATGTTTTCTGTAGAGTTAAAATTCATGCATTCACTTGATTTTGCTTTAAAGGAAGGGTGTTGAACACTGTCGAAAATGCACCCAAAAAAGCTTACAATGATTTAATGACTCACATAAAACAAAGAATTCACTTGTCTTAATTTGACTAAGTTGAAGAGAATGGACGTGCTTGACTGCTGATCAAATCAAAACGTGGGTGTCGGTTTCAATCGAGAATGCACCCGTACAATGCAATGTAGTTGGAATTTGATTCACAAGTTCTTAAATTTGTTTGCAAGAATGTTGATGTAGACTTTGCTTTGAAAGACTGAAGTTTACAAATTCATTAACTTGATTGAATTTGCTTGTTGAAGTAGAACGCCATTGTTGAAAACTTTGATTATTTGTTGTATGTGTGATCTTGATTATCTTTCCTTGAAGCGATTTCATTACATGTGTTGTGCTTACTTGCATTGAACTTTATGTGAGTGGTAAATGCGATCATTGATGTGTCAAAACTAGACACAAATTAGAAAGCAAAAACATGAATCCATACAACACATGCGCCATCAAACACACATAGTGTACCTTAGATCCCCTTATTCAATTTTGGGCGGATCTAGGACACATCAGCACCACAAAAATGATATCTTTATTAAGTATTGAGATCATCAACCTTTCATCTTTTACAACATTGCCATGGAATCTTTCTCAAACAATCTGACACTCACAATTTTTGGAAGCAAATGTGGTCAAAAACCTAACTCAACCTCCTACATCAATGAGCTTTCCATTGAAAAAATTTATCACTCCAAAAATTTCAAAACATCACCCTTATTACTCCATGACAAAGCTTTAAAAAATAATTTTATAAAGCTATATGAAAAAAACTCTACTTTATCATCCCACTTAAAAATGAATTTATCATTCTTTTATGATATCACTTTGTAAAAGGTAAATTCACGTTTAGTTCCAAACTAAACTTTTAAGTTTAATGCATAAGTAAATTCTCACCCCACTCATTCTCTCACATAATGTGAAAATTAATTCACTTACATGTAATTTCTTCATTTTTGTTTTTTTACAACACTCACCCCTTTTAATAATAGCCCAGAACTTTTGAATGCACGTACGTACCATATAACTTCATGCTTTATCATATGCAATGGTCCACGGCTAGTATTTTACGCTTATGATGGGTTCCAGTTGCAAGGCTGGTTGCTCCATGCTGGGTAATCTCCACGTTGTTCAACTATCTCCCAAACAGGAACTCTTCCACGCAAAAAAATGTTGGACTTTAAATTCAGAGAGCCATCGTGCCAGCATCAACTCCCCCAGATAACATCGGCTCATAGATTGGTCGGGTCATTTTTGAAAGTTTTTCCACCATATACCTTCAACAGTCAAGGCTTTCCACATTCACACAGATCGGTCGCTTCTTCCTTGACCATTGAACGCCAACTACAGATTCAGGTTGATATGGCTACCTACTAAAGTGGAAACAATATGTTAGTGCCAAAGAAAAACTGCGGTGTAGCGGGTATGTCACAGCTTACAGCTTCGGAGCTGCCAAACTTGGAGGAGGAAGCTCCTCTATCCAGAATAACCTTTGGGTCTTGTGCTAACCAGGGTGCACCTCAGCCAATTTGGAATGCAATATTACAATTCAACCCGCAACTTTTCATTTGGATGGGAGACAATATCTATGCAAACAACAAACAGAAATTGAAAATTTTTGGAAAAGAGAGGACAATTGATCCCTGGAAAAACGTGGAAAGATTTTCTCTCAACTCAGAGAAAGAAATGGAGTTTAGGTATAATCTTGCCAAGAGTAATCCCGGTTATTCACAGTTAAGGAGGAGAGCTCAGGTTATAGGAACGTGGGATGACCATGATTATGGACTGAATGATGCTGGAAAAGAGTACCAGGGCAAAAATGTAAGCCAGAGACTTATGCTAGATTTCTTGGATGAACCCCCAGATAGTCCAAGACGTAAACAAGCTGGTCTGTACACTTCATATATGTTTGGACCGATTGGAAAACAAATGAAGGTAATTATTTTGGACACTAGATACCATAGAGATTCATTATTTAGCAATGGTGAGATGTTGGGTGAAACTCAATGGACATGGTTAGAAGAAGAGATAAAGAATAACTTATCTCAAATTATCATCATCGCGTCCTCCATTCAGGTTGTGTCCAATTTTTCTGCTGTAGCTCCATTCTTCTCGATTCCAACCTTCAAGATCTGATTTTCAACTCTGGTAATTGATGCAGAATGTTCTTTGATTGTGCTTTGCTTCGCTATGAACGATTCCCTTCCTTTACAAAAAACTATTCCCATTCTCCAACATATTTCCTATACACTTAATTTTCACACAAATCTCAGGAGAGGTCTCAAATTTCTCACACACGATTTCAACCATCACACGTAGGGCGTACACAGATCTCATACAAAATTACAGAATGAATATTTGAAAGCACAGGTTCAAAGCTTTCATGTCCATAACATTGAATCTGGCAGCCTAGAAGGGTGTTGTTGTCCTCACTTCTTTAAATCTAGGCCGATTGGTGTTCGCTATTACCTTTCATTTGTAGGAAAAAGTGACCATGATTTGGGTTTCACTGTGAATTTGGATGACCTTAAATTGCTGTCAACTAAAATTCCTAATTATTTACGGACACAGACATCCAAGAATGGGTTCAAAACATCATTAAATGAAATCCAATCAATGCCCCATGGCATTAGTTTTCATTCAGCTACAGACACAACTTTTAGGACTAATAATGTACTCAGAAAACGGGCATCTTTCCTGATTAAGAAAGCCAGACGGCAGCTTAATAAGATCTGGATGTTTGAAGCAATGAATCCCCAAAAAAAAATGTCGGGCAAGAAGAAATTGAAATATTTGCCAGCATGTAATAGAATAGCACTCACTCGTTCGCTGTCAACAAATTCCCTGTTGCTGTTGTTTTCCACCAACGAATCCTCCTCTTTGTCGATGTATCGCAGTCCGCCTTTGTAGTACGGAGATCCTTTGACTTCCAGGCAGGAAAATATTCCACATATATTTTCAGCTCATCATCTTCAACATATGCATCTTCACAGTATTAATGGCAGAACCGAAGACACCGCCATTGTGGACAACAATACAAGCAGAAACAACAATATCATGGCTGCTTCAATCAAGCCATCAATTCCTCGCCAGGTTCTCCTTCGTTGCACATAGAATTTTTAACACTCAAGCTTTGTCACAGGGTCCCAACAATCAGAAGCTTTGATACCACATATTGAAACAGAAGTGTCCTCAGACACATAACTCTATTAATCAGAAAAATAATTACATGATTGATTTGCAAGAGCTTACACCAGAACTTAACAAACACTCTTGCAATGAGCTATTTATAAGCTCCATGTCCTAACTACCTCTAATTATGGATCACTTATTAAATAACAAATGTCCATTTACATTAAATTCTATTCAAACCAACTAGCTAACTAATCTCCTAAAATAGAGCCTAAGATACGACACATTTGGAGAGTCATATCTAGTTACAACAATATGCTAATTATAAAAATCTCCATTAAATAATTAAACATTCTAGAATAATAATTATTAATTTAATATCTTAAATTAATAATTATTTTATTCTAATTTTATAACCTATGATAAAATTGTATTTTTGGATCATCTAACACATTTTGGTGTAGAGCATGTTATAAATTACTTAACAGAGCAATAAAATACACAAAATATTGTGGAAACTCAAATACAAAAATGCATAGAACAAGAGAAACACATATATACGTGGTTCACCCAATTCGAGCTATGGCCGTGGAGAAACATCTAGTCCTTCCTTTTATATTATCCATCAAAGCGAAGAGATACAATCTATAGCAAATCCGATGTAATTTCCTCTTTGCTCTCACACAATATCCTCTCTCTTTCTCACTCAGAATAATAATTCACATCTGGAATACAATTCCCTCATATAAATCGACGGGTTTCCTTCTAGGGAGAAAACCCTAAATTAAATGTAACTTCTACCATCACATCATCCACCTAATGAATGGCTCAGATTGACTGCGAAATTACAATATTTTACAAGGCAATTTTTCATATATTTTTAACTTTGGGGGCACTTCCCCCAAACCCCTACTAAGGGGAGGCTCCAAACATGTAGCCACCCCCTTTGACCCCCCAGGAAACAATAGTGGTGGGGAAAGTCCCCCCACATCCCCCATTTAGGGATTGTTATCCAAACATGGCTTAAACAAGACCTTTGAATCAGGAAGATAATTAGGCTCCACATCCAATAATCTCCCACTTGGAGACTGATTATATCAACTCCATTGTTTCTTCACTTTTTGTATGATACTTCCACTTTAGACCTAGTTGTTTCTCATCTTCATAATCATTCTTGAACGCCAATTGAAACTGAGCAGAATCTCAATTTCTCCCTGGTTAAAACCTTTGTCAACATATCTACAAGATTCTAGCTAGCGTGTATCTTTCCCAACTTCAACTATCCATCATCTAAAATTGGTTGTATGAAATGATACTTGAGTTGTATATGTTTAGTCTTAGAATGAAAGGTTGAATTTTTTTCAAGATGAATGGAAATCTAGCATTCACTATATAACCTGCTCATCTCTTGCTTCTTTCCCAACTCATCCATTAACCTTTGTAACCAAATCCTTTCTTTAATAGCCTTTGTAGTAACAACATACTCTACTTCTATTGTTGAAAGTGAAACAATGTTTTACAATTTTGAAACCTAACTGACAGTTGTTCCACCTACAATAAACATATATCTTGTCTTTCTCCTCACGTTATCTATATCACCTGCCATATATACATCAACATATCCTTGTAGAGAAATGTTTGAACCTCCAAAACATAATGCCTAATTTGTGGTACCTCTCAAATACCTGAGAATCCACTACACTTCCATCCAATTCCCTTTCACTAGATTGTTCATATACCTTCTTAAAATTCCCAATGCATGTGCAATACCAAGCCTTGTGTAGACCATTTCATACATTAAGCTTCCAACTGTTGATGCATATGGAACTTTACACATATAATCCATCTCTTCCTAATTCTTGGGACATATCTCCTTACTTCGTTTTAAATGGATAGCCAAAGTTGTACTAAGTAGTTTTACATTTTGCATATTAAATCTTTCCAACACCTTTTCTATGTACTCACTCTTAGACAATGTTAATTTTTTATTTTTCCTATCCCTATTTATTCTCATACCAAGGATTTGTTTTGCAACACCCAAATCCTTCATTGCAAATGAGTTTTCCAATTTTCCTTTGAGCACATTTATTTCCTCCATCTTAGTGCTTGCAACAAACATGCCATCTACATACAATAACAACATAATATAGCTGCTATCATTTTTCTTTTTAAGATAAACAAAATGGTTAGAGTGACATCTAGTATAACGTTATTCATACATAAACCTGTCAAATTTTAGATACCACTGCCTTGGAGCCTGTTTTAAGCCGTACAAGCTCTTATTCAATTTGCACAGTAATTTTTCCTTCCCTTTGACCTCATACCCTTGTGGTTGTTTCATATATATGTATTCCTCCAAATCCCCATGGAGAAATGTTCTCTTTACATCTAACTTCTCAAGAAGCAAATCCTTTGCTACCACTAGACTTAAAATAGTTCTGATTGAAGTCAGTTTAACAAAATGAGAAAAAATTTCATCAAAGACTATACCTTTCTTTTGTGCAAGTCCCTTCACCACAAGTTTAGCCTTATACCTTTGTTTACCTCCATCTTCTTCATTCAACCTGTAAACCCATTTATTCTGCAATATTGTTTTACCAACATGCAACTTAACTAAGTCCCAAGTATGGTTCTGTATAAGGGAGTCCATATCTTCTTCCATGGCTTGCTCCCACTTCTTCTAGGTTGCTACCTGTATTTCTTCTTCATATCTTTTCAGTTCAGTAGAATCAGTCAAAAATACACAATATAATGAAAGAGAGTATCGTTCAGGGGGTCTACTTATCCCAGTAGATCTTCTAACACCAGTTTCAGGTGTTTGAGGTGCCTATTGCTATTTTTGTTTTTGCTGTTGTTGTGGTTGTTGATCATTCTAATTTTTAGGCACCTTTACATTTTCTTTGATCTCATCAAGCATTGTGTATTCTTTGTTTTCCTTTCCCTGTTTCTTTCCCTACATGTGATCCTTATACAAGACATTTTCATTGAATATGACGTCTCTGCTCCTAATGATTTTTTGATTTTCATAATCATATAAGAAATAACAAAAATCATTCAGACCATATCCAATTAAGGGAAATTTCTTTTATTTTTCCTCAAACTTTGTTCTATTTTCTTTATAGTGTGTACAAAGGATTTACAACTGAAAGACTTTAAAAATGAGTAGTTTACCTTTTCACATGTCCATGCCTCCTATGGAATAACACCATCCAAGGAAATTGAAGGCCTATGTTTATCAGATAAACAACAATATCTACAACATCTTCCCAAAATTGTAAGGTTAATCCTACATGCAATATCATGCACCCTGCACACTCCATGATTGTTTTGTCCATCCTTTCTAACACACAATTTTCTTGTGGTGTTCCTGGAACTATCTTATCTTTGCAAATTCGATGCTATGAACAATAATTATCAAACTCTTTGTTGCATTTTCACCTCCATTATCTGATCCGAGACACTTCAATGGCTTTCATATCTCATTCTCAACCAAATCTTTCCATTTCTTGAAATTATCAATACATCAAATTTATTTTGAATACAATAAATCCATGTTTTCCTATTTGCATCATCAATAAAAGTAACATGATAGCAAGATCCACCGAGAGATGATACATTTGTATGCACAAGATCTAGTTTTTTGCTCTTTTTTTCCTTCCTAACTCTAATAAATCTTACTCTCTTCATTTTTCCATAAACACAATTTTCACAGAAATACAAATCAACATGCTTTAGGCCTCACAACAATTTTCTTGAGTGAAGAATCTGCATCCCCTTCTCACTCATGTGCCTGAGGCTATGATGTCAGAGTGTTTTGTTTTCTCCTGTGGAAGTTAAAGCATTAACACAACTAGAAATACTATTGCATAAATACAATGTACCAAGATTTTTTCCTTTTTCTATTACCAAGGCTCCTTTAGTGACCTTCCAAGTTTTGTTTGTAAAAGTAGTTACACAACCTCCACTTCCCAACTACCCTGTTGAAATTAAATTTTTCTTTAGATCTAGAACATGCCTTATCTTCTTGAATAACCATTGGTTTCCATTATGTTGCTTTATATAAACCTTACTCATTCCAAATATTTTACAAGGTTTATCATCACCCAAAATGAGCTTCAAAATCTCCTTGAACATAGTCATGAAAATGTTTCCTATCAGGTGTGGCATGGAATGAGGCCCTTGAATCTACCACCCAGGCATCAATAATATTCACTAATGAAAGAATCAAATCATCTTGCAACACATCACTTGTCACATTCTCATCATGATTGTTCTCTTTTTGTCCATCTCCTTCTTTTCCCTTCCTAGATTTACAGTGTTTCTTCAGGTGTCCTTTTTTCCCACATTTCTAGCACATTATCCCTGATCTAGATTTGGATTTGCCTTTTCTTGACTTATCGATTTCCTTGGCCCCTTCCTCTTTCCATTTTTCTTCCCCTAGTCTCTGCAGTTAAAGCATTACTTGATGTCTCACTGGAGATTTTCCATCACATTTCCTTGTTAAGGATGCCATCAACTACATCATCAAACTTTAAAGTACTAGATGCACAAACATAGTTACTAACGGCCATAACTAAACCATTCCAACTTTCTAGTAATGAGTACAAAAATAATAGAACCCTAACCTCATCATCAAAATTTACCGCTACAGAACTTAACTGACTGGCAACTGTATTAAACTCATTTAAATTATCAACAACAAATCCACATTCTAACATCTTCATATTAAACAAACGCTTCATAAGAAATACCTTATTCAAGGCTAAGGGTTTTTCATATAGTTTCTCCATGGACCTTATTATACCTTCTATTGTTGTTTCCTTTGAAATATTGAAGGCTATCGGTGTCGCCAGGCACAACTGTATTGTTCCTAAAGTTTTATTGTCAAGAATCTCCCATTCTTCGTCTGACATACTCATCGACTTTTTTGTCATTCTACTCAATGGTAGGTACAAATATTTTTGATATAGATAATCTTCCATTTGCATCTTCCATAACTAGCATTTTTGGCCGTTAAATTTCTCAATCCTAAACCTACCATCTTCTGCCATTGCCCACTCAAACTAGGAACCCTTCTCTCCAGTAAGTTTATTAGCCAAATAAACCTTTGGCTCTGATACCAATTGTTAGAAATTAATTAATGAAGCAATGAAATATAAAAAATATTGCGGAAACAAAAATATAGAAATTCATAGAACAAGAGAGACACAAATATATGTGGTTCACCCAATTTGGGTTATGTCCACGGAGAAACAACCAATCATTCCTTTTATATTATCCATCAAAATGAAGAGATACAATCTACAACAGATCCACTATAATTTCCTCTTCTCTCTCACACAGTCTCCTCTCTCTTTCTCACTTAGAATAATAATTCACATCCACAATACAATTCCCTTATATAAATCTAGGGGCTTTCTTCTAGGGAAAAAAATACCTAAATTAAACATAACTTCTACCATCAAATCATCCACTTAATGAATGACCCAAATTGACTATGAAATTACACTATTTTACAAGGAAAAATTTCATCTATTTTAAGCTGCGGGGGCACTTCCCCTAAACCCCTGGCAGGGGGGGCTCCAAACATGCAGCCACCCCCCCTTGGACCCCCGAGGTAGCAATAGTACGGGGGCAAGTCCCCCCACATCCCCCCATCGGGGATTGGGATCTAAACGTGGTTGAAACTAGCCCCACTAAATCAGGAAGATAATCAGGCTCCACATCTAATAGAGCATGCCTAGATCTAGGAGTTGGGACTGTGAAGAAGCATCCCCGTAATCGGAATACCTCCATGATTCTTGATGTCGTATTTTTTACTATTTTTGAAGGTTTTGGTCAAGGCTCTCTGCATTGTAATTATAGTTCTACAAGTTTTGACTTTATTTGGGAGGTGGCATACAGTTTTCAATGTGAAAGTCAGGATTTTGTTATGCATATAAAGCGGGTCATGTTGGAGGATGTTTGGGCCTCCATTTCTCCTTGGAGTCAAAGAGTAGAAAAGGTCCCAAGGTAGATTAATCATATCTATAGTTGGAGAATGGCAAGGGGGGAATTAAGGGAAGTGTAATCCAAATGGTTGCCTAGTTGGATCAATGGAACCTTCCATCCATAACGTACCTAGTCCTGAGGTTGTTGGAAGTGAAACTAATAGCCAAAATCCAAATCGTTAGCACTTTTTCCATATTTTTTTAAAATCCCTCATTGGGAAAATAGTCATCATCATAGTATGGTGATCAAGGGGATAAAAAAATATGCTCAAAAATGGAAGTGTTCAAAATCTTCAGAAATTGGTGCCAAATTGTAGATTTCATCATTCTAATTCCAATGACGCTTGAACCACCTCAATTTGACACCATATGAGGAAGTTATCGCATTCCGAAGTTTTTGGGAAACAATAAAAAAGTAAACTTATAGAGTTGACTATCCATTTTATAGATGCCACGTGGAATTCCGTAAGCTGACATGTTGCTAACATTAGCGAGATGACCAAGCAGTATGAGATCCAATCAGGAACTGACACATGGCATGCGCAAGAGGCAACAATTGGTTGCTTTTGATTGGTTGAAATTGAGCCAATCTTGTTGCATTATGTGACACAATCATAGGGTGCCACGTGGGCTAATTGGGAAAGGCCATGTGTCCCTTTGTGGTTCGTCAAAAAAAAATCTATGGACCAAATTTTTCCTCTACAAGAATCGAACCAACAACCTTTGATGCACAATTTTATTACCCATCCAGTGGGCCATGAGTGTCACTTGATATGTATTGTTGGCGGGTAGTATTTAACATTT
>APFE030508966.1:0-14304 GCA_000404065.3 Pinus taeda | reverse complement strand
ATATATATATATATATTTTTATAAGTTTGACCAATTATTATTTTTATTTATTTTCAAGTTTTTAGAATTATTTGTTTTATTGCTTTCATAATTTAAGCTTAACACACACACACGCACACACATTTATAATTTAATTAATTGTTTTATGGTTTTTATGATTTAAGTTCATTCTAAATATTATTTTTATTTTAGATATTTATTTAATTAGAATTTTACTTTTGACTATTTCAATATTAACATCTATTTCTTTATATTAAAATAATTTTAATCAATAGTATTTCCTTAGTCAAATTAACTATTATATTATAACGATTAAAAATAAATTAATTAATCTATTTAACTTGATGCCAAGATCGGTTCTTCATCTTGCCCTGGCGATGAACCACACTAGATGATTCTCTTAATCTATTTAACTTGATGCCAAGATCTGGTTCTTCATCTTGTCCTAATGATGAACCACACTAGATGGTTTGAAAAGCGTTGACAAATTGTTTCTAATGTGATTTTTACCAAAAAAATTTCAACATTCTTAATATGATCACGTGAGGATGATTTCAGATATAAAATGTGATTGTTAAAATTAACTTTGTAAATTGTTTTCAAAAGTTACACATTAATTAACAGTGAAACATGAGTTTGACACACTTACTTACAAATGAAATTTTCATAAATATTGAGATTTGATGTGTACTATTTTTCAGAAATATTGAGATTTTATACGTGTACTAATATGAGACTTGGTGGAATATATATATAATGAAATTTTCATAGATATTGAGATTTGATGTGTGTACTATTTTTCATTAATATTGAGTGGGCCTAATGGTTAAGAGCATGTGTTTCCTCCTCATAGGTCACTAGTTCAAAACTAGAGGGGGGTAGAGTATGTATGCCTTTGTAGACTTAGCAGTCAAATCGCTGTGCAGAGGTGAGTTCCTTGTCCCAAAAAAAAGGGGGTCTCATACATAAATTTTGTGTTTGGGATGGTCGTGACTTTATAATTGGATAATAATAATAATAATTGAAATTTGATGTGTGTGCTATTATGACACTTGGTGTCATATAGATTTTTTCTTATTTTTACACCGAAGTTGTTTTCATTGTCGGGTTGGGTTGGGCAAATAATGACCATCCAAACCAAACCCATCTCTTCATTTTCGTTGTTCTATAAAGTAAAAAATTGACAAGCGTAAACATCGCTATCATTGTTCCATCATTGTCTCTATCATTGTTCTAGTCAGCTTCCTCCTTGCTTATAATTTCATGTTCCTGTCGGCTTTGTCCTTGCCTATAATTTCATGTGCTTGAGATCAATATTCGCTATGGATGAATGTTATTGTAGGCCAGTGAAAACCCGTTGTTCTTCGAGCACATATGGATGTTGAAGTGGAGCTTCCATGGAAGACAAAGTAGTTATGGCATGGAAGGACATGGACATGAAGGCTTTTGAACTAAGGATCTTGAATAATTCATAGCCCTACTGAGTATGAAGCTATCCCAGTTTGGTGATATATGGGTTTGCAAAACATGAAGTTTGGAGCTGGAACCATCTAACGAGACATAGATATTTCAACTTATTGGGAGCCAAAAATCTTTGGAGCTATTAGGAGCTCCAAATATACACAAAGATTCACTCATAATGTACTATCGACATGGAGGATTCTAAGCTAGGGAAATTGACTGATTCATAGGCCTACTAAGTATGAGCTAATCTCCTTTTGCTAATGTGCAGGTTTATAGAACAAGATGTTTTGATTGGGCTTTCGGTGCGACAGGAACCATCCAGCAGGACATAGAGGTTTCCACTGATCAGGTTACTGATTTTGGCCTGGTTGTTTTTCATCAATTGAGTGGGTGTTAGAAACCAAATTAGCATGGCGGGAATTGATTATATAGGAGCTAGAGATGGATAGAGTTGATAGGAGCTCCAAACATACATAGATATCTATTCATAACTGACCTAATGTTGATTGGCGTCCTTCTTTTTCTCTTGTATTCAACGTGATCTATTTGTTAGCACTAAGGAAGAGAGAATGTAGGGCTTGCAGAGGAGGTTATTAATCTCTATTTAATATTGAGATCCAATCATTACGTCCTGTATCTGGGGGTTGAATTATCAAAGGAAAAAGCTTCAGAAAGGATTGCTTAGTGTCATTGTCGCAATTGTTGACTTTGGGATATATTCGGATGTTGTTCTTGCACTTGTTGTTTGGACATCTATCTTAAGAGTTCATCCCTTGAGATTTGGATTCACCTTACAGAGTTGTGGTTTTACTTTTTTTCATTCCTCTTAGTGGGTCTATTTTAAGCATGCTTCTAATTTTCAATTTGGAATCCATTTATTGGTTTGTGAATTTTGGTGAGAATTTAATGCATATAGGTGTTGTCAATTACAAGACGGGACCATTTATGAGAGGTATCCTAGGTTGGACAACATCATACAATATCGGGATATATGTGTTCCTATCAGTTGTCTTTCTCTTCCACTCTTGCCAACTCCTAGAGGGGTGACATAAGTGACCTTACATTTCACACTCTCTTTTTCCATTGAGATTTTGGATTTCGATCTAAGGTGTAAACTTTGACTTGAAGGCATCTTAGTTATTCAAGCTACCTACCTACCTTATTGCATTTGTCGCTATCATTTTTGGTGCATTGATGCTTGTACATCATGAAACTAACCTCCTCTCTTGATCCCCATTCTCTCATCACTATCACGATTTGAGCGGAAAATCGAGCTCAAATTAACTGACAATGCGACCATTCACAAGGAAATGGGACTCAGACACATTCCAGTGACTTTATGGATGTTCCCATAGATGATTGCATCACAGTTTACTCTAACAAGAAAGGTGGTGATAAGAATTCTAAAATCCTTGAATTTGAATGATACACCAAATAATACCACTCAAAGAAGCTAGTCCTTTAGGGATAACATTGAGCATTTTAAGTTACAAGTTCCTTTTGGGCGCTGGAAATACACTCATATGACAGGGGACCAGATTAAACAATGGATGTCGAGGTTTTGGATCCCTAAGCTAATTTACCACTCGAGGATCATTATGATGCAAAATGGCTAGGTTTGCTTCCATTTTTATCAGTCAAGAAGACATTGAGCTCATTTTAGGCTTGCCTTTGGTGAAAGGAAGGGGTTAGTTAATTTTACAAAAATGGCACGGTCATTTTAACCCTTTCAAGGAATCCCCTAGTCAGAATATTATTTGGGAAAAATTGTTGGGACACCCTCTTGATCTATGGGATTGCTTGGCGATCTTTGATATTGTCAATTCCATCAACACTTTGTACTTTTGGGATGAGAGGAGCATTGGACAATTGGATAAGAAAATTGCTTTGTGTTGGGTGTGGAGCATGATTATTTAGAGGTCTTTGTTTTAGTCGGATGTATACCCCAAGAAGTTTGTACACACCTTCATGCGGGGGGGTGCGGGGGTGACTTTTCCCCCTCGCGGGGGTTTTGGGGGGTCGATCTACCCCGGCTGGTGGGTGCGGGGGTCAACGGTCCCTCAACAGGGGTTTCGGGGGCAGCACCCCGAAAGCTAAAAACATATGTAAAATTGCCTTGTAAAAGTATAGTAATTTCTAGTCAATCTGAGCCGTTCATTAGGCGGATGATCTGACAGTAGAACTTATGTTTAGTTTAGGGTTTTGCCCCTAGAAGGAAACCCCTCTCTTTATATGAGGGTATTGTATTGAGGCTATGTAATTGATGTGTATTCTCTAAGCGAGAAACAAAGAGCTGAGACTATGAGAGAAAATATAGGATATTACAACGGATCTGATGTAGGTTGTGTCTCTTCATTTTGTTGGATAATAGAAAGGAAGAACTGGTTGTTTGGGGTGGACGTAACCCAAAATGGGTGAACCACTTATATCTGTGTCTCTCTGGTTTTATGCGTTTTCTATGTTTATGTTTCTGCTATATTCTATGTGTTCCATTTCTCTGTAATATATAATTTTCTAACAACTGGTATCAGAGCCGAAGGTCTATTTGGCTAATAAACTTGTAGGAAAGAAGGGTTCCTCGTTTGAGTGGGAGCAATGGCAGAATATGGTAATTTTAGGGTCGAGAAATTTAACGGCCAAAACTTCTCACTGTGGAATATGCAAATGGAAGATTATCTATATCAGAAAGATATGTACCTACCATTGGGCGGAAAAACAAAGATGACGACGGGTATGACAGATGAAGAATGGAACCTTCTTGATAGAAAGGCACTTGGAACAGTATGGTTGTGCCTTGCAGCATTGGTCGCCTTCAACATTTCGAAGGAAACAATGACAGAGGGTTTGATTAAGGCATTGGCGAAACTATATGAAAAATCCTCAACCTCGAACATGGTATTTCTTATGAAACGGTTATTTAATATCAATATGTCGGAAGGTGGATCTGTTGCAGACCACTTAAATGATTTTAATACTGTTACAAGTCAATTAAGTTCTATAGGGGTAAAATTTGATGATGAAGTTAGAGCTCTATTTTTCTTGTGCTCATTGCCAGAATTTTGGAATGGTTTAGTAATGGCCATTAGGAACTCTATTTCTGAATCTAGTACTTTAAAGTTTGATGATGTTGTCGATGCTATCCTTAGAAAGGAAATTTGATGGAAAAGCTCCAGTGAGACATCAGGTAATGCTTTGAGTGTAGAGTCTAGGGGAATAAAAATGGAAAGAGGAAAGAGCTCAGGATATCACAATAAATCAAGGAAAGGTAGATCCAAGTCCAGATCGAGATAGTGTGCTGGAAATGCAAAAAGAAAGGACACCTAAAGAAAGACTGTAGATCTCGGAAGGGAAAAGATGGAGATGAACAACAAGAAAAAAAATCATGAAGCAAATGTGACAGGTGAGGTGTTACAAGATGCTTTGATTCTATCTTTCGAAAATATTACTGACTCCTGGGTGGTAGATTCAAGGGCCTTATTCCATCCCACACCTGATAAGAAATATTTTCATGACTATGTTCAAGGAGATTTTGGACAAGTCTGTTTGGGTGATGATAAACCCTGTAAAATTGTTAGAATGGGTAAGGTTCTTGTCGAATAGCAAAATGGAAACCAATGGCTACTAAAGGAGGTAAGGCATGTTCCAGATCTGAAGAAAAATCTGATTTCAATAGGGTAGTTAGGCAGTGAAGGTTGTGTGACAACTTTAACAGATAAAGTTTGGAAGGTCACCAAAGGAGCCCTGGTAATAGCAAAAGGCGAAAAGGATGGTACATTGTATTTACGCAATGGCATTTCTAACTTTGTTAATGCTTTAACTTCCAAAGGAGCAGATGCAACATTATGGCATCATAGGCTCGGACACATGAGTGAGAAGGGGATGAAGATTCTTCACTAAAGGAATTTGTTGCCAGGTTTGAAGAATGTTGATTTGGACTTTTGTGAGAATTTCATTTATGGAAAATAGAAGAGAGTCAGATTTCTCAGAGTTGGGAAAGAAAATAAGAGTGAAAAATTAGAGCTTGTGCATACAGATGTATGGGGACCTTCTCAGGTATCATCTCTTAGTGGCTCTCATTATTATGTTACTTTTATTGATGATGTAAATATAAAAACTTGGATTTATCGTATTAAGAATAAATCTAATGCATTTGATACTTTCAAGAAATGGAAATCTTTGGTTGATATTGAGACAAGAAAGAAATTGAAGTGTCTCAGATCAGACAATGGAGGTGAATATTGCAGCAAATATTTTGATAGGTACTGTTTAGAGCATGGAATTCGTAGAAAGAAGACAGTTCCAAGAACACCACAAGAAAATGGTGTGTCAAAAAGGATGAATAGAACAATCATGAAGCGTGCAAAGTGCATGAGATTGCACGCAGGATTGTCTTTACAATTTTGGGTAGATGTTGTAGATAATGTTCTTTATCTAATAAATAGAGGGACTTCAAGTTCCTTGGATGGATGGTAGTGTGGAGCATGATTATTTAGAGGTATTTGTTTCAGCCGGATGTATACCCTAGGAATTTTGTACACCCCTCCACGCGGGGCGGTGCGGGGACGACTTGTCCCCCCCACGGGGGTTCGGGGGGACTGATCCCCCTCGGCTGGGGGGTCCAGGGGCAAGCGGTCCCCCAGTGGGGATTTCGGGGGCAGTGCCCCCGAAGGTAAAAACATATGTAAAATTGCTTTGTAAAAGTATAGTAATTTCTAGTCAATCTGAATCGTTCATTAGGCGAATGATCTGATGGTAGAACTTATGTTTAGTTTAGGATTTTTTGCCCTAGAAGGAAACCCCTCTCTTTGTATGAGGGCATTATATTGAGGCTATGTAATAGATGTGTATTCTCTGAGCGAGAAACAAAGTGGTGAGACTGTGAGAGAAAAAAAAGGATATTACAGCGGATCTACTGTTGGTTGTGTCTCTTCATTTTGCTGGATAATAGAAAGGAAGGACTGGCTGTTCGAGGTGGACATAGCCCAAACTAGATGAACCATGTATATTTGTGTCTCTATGGTTTTATGTGTTTTCTGTGTTTATATTTCTGCTATATTCTATGTGTTCCATTGCTCTATAATATATAATTTTCTAACACTTTGGTGCTCGTTGAAGACACTTGTGGAAGTGGTCTATTGTCTATGTTGGAATTATTATGGGGTTCCTTCACCCACAGACTAAACATTGACTATTGTAAGATCCCATACAGTTCTTTGGTTTGTCACTCGTAAGATCACCAGCTAGTGACCTATCTGAATCACCACCAATCTTGTCGATAAATATCTTCATGGGGTCGCTCTTATTCTCTTTTGGCATATGCTTGCAATGGATTGGATGATTTTCAATTTCCCACAAGCCTGTAAAATGTTCCAGGTAACTCTAATCCTCCTTCTAGTATCTATTCAACCCCTGATTTTGTCGCCCCTCATTTTTTTCCCTCTAATGACCCCCTTAGTGACATTCATTTGGGTATTATATCTCTAGTTATGAATACTCTTCTCCCTCCCACTAACACTAGCATACATCTTCCTCCATTAGTTGTTGACTTGGATCCCCCTACTTCATCTTTCTGACATTCTCCTTTGGGGATTTTCATTCCCCCCACATCTACTTTTCAGTTTGTGTCTGCTTCTAATGACAGTCCCGTCTCGTTCAATCGAGATTTGGACACTATTTCCTACTCTAATTCTTTTAATATAGACCCTCTAACCATAAAAAAATTTCTTCCAATCGAGGGAGAATCTAGGAAAAGGTCACTCGCCTTCTATCATGACTCCCAAAAAATCCTTAATCCTCCAAAAAAAGAAACCCAATAAATACAAAATCTTTATTCTTATATGACCTCGGATTTTCCTGTGGGTGATATTATGTTTACTGAATTATCAGCTCCAGAAACATTTGATACTTGGGTCTTTAAAGTAGAAAAGCCTGATTCAATGGTTTCCCCATGATCATCATGTACCTTAATGTAATAGGGTTAGAGGTGGGAACTAAATCTAACTCTGTGAGAGGTCTCATTCTCTAACAGAAACCGGATGTTATTCTTCTTCAAGAAACTATTATTCCTAAGGACATGTCATGGGATATCCTACTTAGAATATGTCCAGTGTGGTCTGTTTGTGCCGCTAATACTTGTGGTCTCCTTGGAGGTTAAGCAATGGCTTGGAAACCCTCAAGTCTCAAGTTTCTTGTTTTTTTTACACTTAAAAGTATCCATCTATCAACCTAGCATCATCAACATGTACACACCATATGCAGGTAGGAGATCTTATTAGGGTCAGGTCTCAGATGTTCGGTTGCTGGATTTTACCTCCCTCATTGTGGCTAGGGACCTAAATTTAACACTTGATAGCAATGAGGTTTGGGGCGACAAGGCCAAGTCTAAAAATCTGGAGTCTCATTTCACCTCCTTTTTTGACATTTTGTTACTACATGATATCACCCCACCTAAGGTTATTCCCACCTAGAACAATAGTCGGTCAAGTATTGAATGCATTTTAAAGCGCTTGAACAGGGTTTTGGTGAAATAACACCTTGTTATGGGTCCAGTGGATCTTAACCCGTCGTTCATTCCTTCTTTCGCCTCATGTCACCTCTTAATTCTACTCAATTGGGATGGGGAATCTTCCCATAAGCCCCGCCCCCTCCAAATTCAACAAAACATGGCTAGTCCATAAATATTTTGTAGATATTGCCCATCAAGTATGGAAGAACCCATTGACGGTGTTGGGCCCGACAAAATTCAGGGGATCACATTGGTATGAAGTCCCAACTTGACCGCACACCGTTTGGTGTGGGAGTCCCATCTGGTAAGATGGGCTCGTTGACATTGTCTTAAGGATTTTCCTCAACTCTTTCTTGTCAACAGAAGAGAGTGGCCTTATTTGTCTTCGGAAGTGACGTTTGCGTGCGTGGTGAGTGTATGTGTACTTGTGTCAATGGTTCTTTCAATGTGAGGGGAAGAGGGTGAAGAGGAGTTCTAGGTTGAAAGGGATCAATCCCAACTTGGCTAGGAACACACAACAGAATAGGACATACATAACGTCTGGTGGAACCATCCACTCAAATGTGGAAATCACAACATACAAGGTAAGATAACACATACAACACTCACAGATCAATTCGAATGAGTGCAATGGTTGTTACAACAAGGTTCATGTGAAAGGTTGTCTAATGTCCAGTAGAGCAGTCGACACGAACGTGACAAAATTAACAACATATACAACAAATTTCCATTAATAGATTATGTAATACAACAAATGAAATAGTTCAGATGTGGAACACAGGCTAATGAAACATACATTACAAGTGTTAAAAATCAGTGTTACAATAGATACAATACATGTGTGAAAATGTGATGGTCTGTTGAAAGGCTTCTGAATTAAGTGAAAGTCCGAAGACACATCATTACACCATACATCACTAACCCTGTCAGTGGGGCATTGGAGCCACTACTTACTCCTCAAATAAAATACTATAGACTCTCTTGGTTATGTAGGAGGAGTTGAGGTGAAAAGTCCTTTTATGTATAAATGATGGGGTATTTATAGCCAAGGGTGAGACTGAACCTTATGGTTGTTCAACTACCCTCATGATTGTTCGACTTCCATGAATTTTCGACTTACATGACTATGTGTTCAAAAATGGGTCTCTTAGACTTCCACGTTACATTACATTGACTGACAACATAGCCCATGGTGGAGATGTGGACGAAATGAATCATGACATGACTCAGCATGAATTAATATGACAATGTTGGTACATTGTTGCCGTTGCAGCACATGTTGAGCTGCAATGCTGCTGGGTGATGGATGTCTTCATGATGTATCATAGCTTCACCTAGGCATGGCGAAGTGTGTAGAGTCCTTGATGGTCCTTAGTTCATTTGAAGAAGCTCTAGCATGTTATTCCTTGCTTGCATGCTCAAAGGTTTGACAGGGTCCTCTATTTACGAAGGTGCATGTTCGTCGCCTTGCCATGTTTGTTGGTGTACCTATACCTGCAGTCACTCATGACGAGATGACATAAAATCTAGAAACCTCCCAGTATACCATGACACATGATCGTTTCATATGTAGGTGACTAGGAGAGACAACAAGGCTGTGAAGCAGGATGATGGCTCTGGGCACTGCTAATGAAAATTGTGAAAGAGTCACTCAGTGATGGAGATGGGCAATCTAAGTCGACAATGACTGTCTATGAGGTTTAGCTCAGCTAGGAGGAAAAATTGCACAAATTTTTGGAGGAACAATCTGGGCTACAGGAAGGCAATGTAGGCATGCTCTGTGCATTTTTTGGAATGAATAGTTAGCGGGGTCTAGACAACCAGATTTGCACAGTTTTCTAGAGGATCAGGTCGAGTTGCATGATGGATCACTTGGAAGGGATTGCATAGTATCCTAGGGGATCTACCCGGGACAGTGGAAGCCGGAACATCACAATTGCAAGAGGAAACTTCCAGTTTGCTACTAGGATCAGTAGCAGCCAGAACTAAACAATCCCTAGAGGGAACTGTCAGTTGGCTATTGGCATCACTGGCAGTGAGAACTGCACAATTCCCCAAGGGAACTTCTAGTTCACTGCTCAATCACTGGCAATAGAAATTGTGCAATTCGCAGAGGGAACTGGCAATCTGCTGCTTGGAACTTTTGGAGGGGAAATACACTAAGGCCTAGTGGTTGTCCTGCCGGTCATATCTGTGCAATTTTTGAGCTGAGCTAAGTGATGGGTAGTGGAAGGCCTTCTCACAAATACTGTGTAATTTCTAATATTAATGGTTGGTCAACTGTCTCAATGACTGACTGGGAAAATTGCACAATTTTATGAAGGAGATAGGGACGGGCACTTGGTGTCTATCTAGCATGTCTATGCAATTTTCTCAGTCAGTTGAGTGAGTGAGATTAGTGGCCTCTGCGCATACTTTATGGGAGCCAGTTCAGGGTGATGTCGGGTCCGACTGTCTAGGTTGTTAGCATGAGAGTTGATTTCATTGCTTAGGAGTAGTGCAGGTTGAACAAGCTAGCTTAGTGCTTCCACATTATTCTGATTGACAGTCAATAGAGTCGACGACGAGGTGATGACCTAGGTGTTAGAGTGGATTTTGTTCATCATAACTTCATTAAAATGACCCAGACCATATGAACACACACTCACATGAATTGAAGATGAAGCGACACAAACCATCCAGAAACACACGTTCAACATGACTGACCGGCAGTGTAAGTGACAAGAGTGACACTCGTGATTAATCATTCATGATCGAGATGATGCTTGTGTGATAGTGAATGTGACTCCATGTGTGAGTATGACAAATGCTTTCATAGCGAACACATCAAGCACATACGAAGTGAAGACTTCGACCATACCTAGAACATGGTTGCAAGCATGACTTAGATATCAACATGCAGAGACTTAAATGAAATGAACAATTAAGGTAGATGTAAAGACTCCATGAGCTCATGGAGTGAACTCGAGGGTGTGTAGTCATCAAGTGAAACTCTTCAAGGGTGGCTTCGAAATTGGTGTAGGATGAAATTTTGGAGGGTGATTGTAGCCACTACAACACTTGGCGACACACTAGTAGAACTCCAACTTCTCTATTTTGGTCCATTGCTAGCACAGGACCTTGGTCTTTTCAGGAGTATTGAATCATTGTGTGGGTTACTTCATCTTCCCCATTCACCTCATGGACATACATGTTTCACCCTTTGCCAACTTGATGAATCACAATCAAAAGTTCAGCTTAGATCTTAGTGTTTTGAATCCGGGAAGGGTAATTAGCTTGTGAGTTGAAGATTTTCAGAGCATAAGTTTTCATCTTTGGTGTTGCTCGACTTCCAGTAGGCCTGGAATGTACCCTAATGGAGTCACTCTAGAATAGACACATTCCTCCACTCCCAACAAGCCTAGTTAGTACCTGGTGGAGTTTCATGCTTCACCTCTCCATGTAGGAAGCCTTTCTCTTCTTCCACCTTTGTATTTTTCAAGATAACTGTGAAGGGTAATTAGCTTGTGAGTTGAAGATTTTCAGAGCATAAGTTTTCATCTTTGGTGTTTCTCGACTTCCAGTAGGCCTGGAATGTACCCTAATGGAGTCACTCTAGAATAGACACATTCCTCCACTCCCAACAAGCCTAGTTAGTACCTAGTGGAGTTTCATGCTTCACCTCTCCATGTAGGAAGCCTTTCTCTTCTTTCACCTTTGTATTTTTCAAGAGAACTGTGTATACACACTTATTTATTTTTGGGGCAGAAGAGGGATCCCGAATTATTGGGAGAAGAAGAGGTTGTTCCTTTAGAGAAGAATGTAAGATATCTTACATAGGTTTTCTTGTTTAGATTTTCCCCTTCTCCATTTCTACTATTTGGATGAGCCTAAACACACAGAGCAAAAGGCTGAGTACAAGAATGGGGTTTCCTGGTGTGCACACAAGTTCACGGTTGGATTGAAACATCCCTTGCATATGGTTTGTATTTTCCATCATGACCTCATTGGTCAAAGGTTACCACCAAGCACAAAGAAGGTGGACACAAGACTGGCCAAGTGCTGCAGTGTCATGAGTCTCTTCAAATTTCAGCCACATACTCTATTCAAAATCTAGAATGTAATAGTTGGCAACACTTATTTCCAGAAACAAAAATAGTAATATACCAAACAAAACAAAACAAACTTAAACAAAAATAGTAAGCAGAGTAAGCAAATAAAAGCATAAGCAGAAGTAAAAGTGAAAGAAAAGCAATTTGGAAAAAAGACAAGAAAGAAAACAAACAAACATGCAACGCAAGAAAGAAAACAAGCATGCAAGTAAGAAAACTGAAAGCAAACATTGCTCCTACACCTAAGTTGATGGTGCATGGGCCTGATCATGTAAAGTGATACTTCCAATGCAGCCACTGGCGCATTGGTTGACCCATGTTGCTGAAGACTTTTTCCAAGAGAAACCCAGTTGTGTGAACCAACAAATGTGAAAGATACAGAAATGAAAATAGACATACTCCGAACTTACAAGCTTCCTCAGAACAAAAATGAGTGAAAGTGCATGTCATGCAGTCTGTGGACTTGCCATGGTGTTGTGCTACAATGCATGCATATGTTGAGTGTATGCATTCCCTTGACTATGATATGCAAGAAAACATGAGAAAGGTAGACCACTTATGTTGCAAAAGTGTTCTTGTTGTGTAAGATTCCTCCAATGCTTGAGCAATGGGATCATGTAGTTTGCATGGAGGAAGAAAATTATGAGTGTTAGATTGATCATGAGCGCATACATATGAGTGACGAGGAGCCTTGAGTGTTTGAAAATTTTCCTTATTAGAATTGAAAGCAACCTCAGGATAGCGAGGGCATGACATAACCATCAACTCGGGCTGAAGTGCCTCGACAGTTTGTGGGGTTTCGACTTCATTTACAGATGGACCTTATTAGATGAGTGGCTTATATGGATTAACAATGAGTGAATCAACATTGTGATCAGATGATGAGGTGAAGAGATCATGACAACCAAGATCAGCAAATTCAGGATGTTGGTCAGCATCCTCATGGTTCGATGAGTCACACTAAGGGGTAGATGAGAAGGAAGGATGTTCACCCTCTACATTTTCGGAAAGAGAAGATGAAAGATCAAGTGGATTTTCAATGAATGATTGGTCTGCTCCATTGTTGTATGATGGACCAACATCCAAGGAGTCCTACGAGTCATTAACAGTGGGTGCATCCATGGATGAAGACATACATGCGAAATCATGGATTGCAGGTTCACCAAAGATGTTAGGAAAGAATGGAGGGGTCTCGAACAGGAGGGAGTCATCCTTCACTAAGCATTGTTGCTCAATCTCCCACTAATAATCTTCATGAATGAAAATGAATGTTGGTTGTGCAACAAAAACTCTGTCAGTGGCTCGTTCCTCATTCAAAACAAGTGAATAGTAAAGAATGGACGAACACAAGACAACATCATCCAGAGGAACACCTGGGTGTGAAGGTGTAGGTCATATAACATAATGCATATGAGAAATCGAAGTACTCACAACTAAATCTATGCAAAAATTAAGTGAAGTGATGTTGGGAGGATTTCAAATATGAATAAATGAGTGAGCATGATCCTCAACATCACTCGACAGTAGCGGAGCTATTGGATGAAGTGGTGGAAGATAGTCAGTCGAGACAATGACCGCATCAACATGAGATTGCACAACCCCATCAGTGAAGAATGTTGAGCAAGGATTGATCTCAAGATTCTTCTTTGTACAAGAAAATTTCTTAAGGAAATACTTGAACTATTCCCAATTATAGGAAAATTTCATCTGGCTCCTCAGAGATTGAAACTACAAGTCACGGAAGCATTGCCAAAATCAATAACTGATTCATGTAGAGTCTTTTGTTGCTGTAATAATTTCCGGTCAAGATAGTCTGGATCAAAATGATAGAAGGTGTCTTCAACGAGATCACATAAGTGTTCAAATGAGTGCACAATTTTAGTCAGTAGGTTGAGCAACTAAGGAAATGGGGATTCACCAAGTGTGTATGCAAGCACAAAACCAACCTGTTCGTCAGAAAACTCATCTTCCTCGTGAAGAATGGAAAGAAATTCATGTAAGTACTCAGGCGAGGCCACTTGAGCTTCACCATCATATGTGTAAGTGGACAAGATATTGAAAAACTTCCTTGCGATGGAGACATCTTCATGATTCAAAAAACATCACAGAGGAACAAGAGTGAAAGATTCCATGAAAAATATGTAAAGGTTCAAATCTGGATGAGAGGACACAGCTTGTCATCTAACCCTCCTTCTAGCACCAGAAATGTTGACGGTATTGGACCCACCAACATTCAGGGGATCA
>APFE030508963.1:0-10820 GCA_000404065.3 Pinus taeda | reverse complement strand
TAATTTTTAAATTTTTTATATATTGCGGGCATTGTCAAATTAGTTGCTAGGCATTTATATTATTGGTTATTATCTTTAGAATAATTCAATTTATAATTTTTAAATTTTTATATATTAGACAAATTTATCATAATTTGGTTGTTAAATTAGTTACTAGGAATTCATATTATTGACTACTATGTTTATTTGCAGTGTTATTGGTTGATGTTATTGAAAAACAGTCACTTGTCAATGTTATTGAAAGAAAGCTATGCCCACTTGTAATTTATATGGGGATGGGCTTTCACTCCTCCCAGATGCCTCTAGGTCTTGGGCCATTAATTATTTCCTTAAATCCCAAGAAAACAATTTTTAAACGAAACAAATGTAATTTTAAAACATACTTTGAACCCTAAATTGATGCAACTTACAAAATCCATCATCTTAGATCTAATTTTAAAGCATACTTTGAACCCTAAATTGATGCAACTTACAAAATCCATCATCCTAGATCTATCTTAACTCTGGATCTACCAAGGGCCAAGAGAGATCAGATCTCTTTTCACTCTAAAAGAGGTTTGCATCTCAAAATATTTGATCCCTCTAGGCTTTGTAGAGTCAAAGTTAAGATGGATTTACGTTGGCTTAATTATTAATTTTATGTTTGTTTGTTTGTTTGTTTGTTTGTTCTTTTTTTTTTTTTAGTTTAATTTTTCATTAATTTTTATGTAATTTGACACAATCTAAATGTTAAACAAACATGACATTATAACATCTCCACCATACTAGACTCTAGAGTGTAGCAATAAGATATTCGATCCCTCTAGATATTTAAAAGTGTCACAACAAGATATTTGATCCTTCCCGCTAGATATTTGATCCCTCTCAATACTTATAAATTCTGAATTAAAATAAATATTATTTATTTTATTTTACTTTTAACTAATTTTTATATAATTTAATCAAATTAAATATTAAACAAAACATTACATTACATTACAACATCTCCACCATTAAATTAAAAATACCACTTGACATAATAACTTATTAAAACTAAAATAGATCAAATATACCCTGCATTCTTAGAACCAAATGACATGAGGTGAGGGTGGTGACATCAGAGAAGGGAGAAAATGAGGTGAGGGTGGTGACATCAGTGAAGGGAGAAGATGATGTTTATTGCAAGAGCGGTGGAGATTTGAACTGCCCTGCTCTGCTCTACCCTGCCCTGCCCTTCATCATTGGTGTTTGCCACTCCTCAATCCCACAATTTGACACGCTAACTTCCCATCATCAAAGATGTTTGATGTAACACACAAAGAGACATGTCTCTCGAATCTTCGCAAAATCTACCTTATTGTGTTACGTTTAACCTTTTTTATTACCTAAAATAAAGTTTATACATTGTATATAATACAATAACTTTTCTATTATCTGAAGTTAAAGAAATAGTATAAATATCACATGTGTGTAACATTATGGTATTATAACTAATTATATTTTACTAAGTAACAAAAGTTTTATATAATTTAAAAACTAGCATTTGCACCAAATGTTGCAAAGTAAACGACGTAAGACATAAATTGGAGAAGAATCATGACATAAAAATCCATTATGTAGGTGCATACTTTGTCATTAATTTGTTCTCTTAGATTCGATGATATAAAAATCCATTATGTAGGTGCATACTTTGTCATTAATTTGTTCTCTTAGATTCGATGGCCCAAATCACTGCAGATGTTGGCAGATCTGGAGGTGATATTAACCTCTTTCCCATTTGGAAACTGCTAGACCCCTCAATCCGCCTCCCTCCATCAGATGGTTGGCTGATTGATAAGCCATAACGGTCAAATGTTGAAGACGGAAACTTGAAAAAAAACATAAAATGCATAAGAATATTGATTCCCAAAACATTCGTATCTTATGTTTCCGAGCAAATGCATTTTATAAGATTTTACTTATCAAATTTGATTAGTTTTGACAAAGTCGGCTTTAGTAAGAAATAATATAAATTGAAAATGCATAGTGCTCAAGATGAACCATGCCTTTATTATCCTACAACTAACCATTAAGAATAGCTATAAATGATTGTCAGATGTGGCACATCAGTTCTTCATTGTTTTAGCAAAAATGGCCCCACTTTCTCAAATGCTAACAAGTGGAGCAAGTGCACATGTCTAGTAGTGTGTCTTCCTCCAACAATTGCTGAAAATCCATAATTTTATTAGGTGGGTGGGAAATGTGAACTTCCTCTTCCAAAATAAGAGGTTCATAGGGCTTGAGATGATTAACATTAACCACATTGTGGAGGCAAAGCTAGCAAGGCAAATCTAAATGGCATGAATTCACACAAACTTTCTTACCTGTGTCAGAATAGGTCTAGTAGTGTGTCTTCCTCCAACAATTGCTGAAAATCCATAATTTTATTAGGTGGGTGGGAAATATGAACTTCCTCTTCCAAAATAAGAGGTTCATAGGGCTTGAGATGATTAACATTAACCACATTGTGGAGGCAAAGCTAGCAAGGCAAATCTAAATGGCATGAATTCACACAAACTTTCTTACCTGCTTCAGAATAGTACAGGGGCCATAGTAGATGGGCTTGAGGTTATGATGTCACTTATCCTTAAAAAAAAGTTTATCTAGATAAAATTAGGCTCAGTCACCTATGTAAAATTGTATAGATAGTTGATGTCTTTTATGGAGTTATTTGTAGCAAGGCGAGGGAGTGTGAAGAGCATCAGATACTTGGGAATGAATGTGATCCAATTTCTAAACAAAGGAGGATGCCCCGTGCTACGTCTTGCATTGGTGATGGGAGACCACTCAAGGAAGAGAGTTGGGAAGCTTGTATGGTGCCAACCACTCGTAACCATAACAACCTGATTATCACTATGTTGTAGGACATGCAAATAAGAATTGCACTGTTTATTTTTGGTGTAGTGAACACAAAGGGCTTGTAACAGGCTGCAATTTATTACTTAGGTATGAACATTTGGTTTTTGTTCTAGAGTGATTTATAGCAAGTCTAGAGGGTGTGAAGATCATCAAATACTTGGGAATGGACACAAGACAATTTCTAAACAAAGAAGGATGTTGTGTGTTACTTAGGTCTAAACATTTGAACATTTGGTTTTTTGTCATGGAGTGATTTATAGAAAGTATAGAGGGTGTCAAGATCATCAAATACTTGGGAATGGATGCAAGACAATTTCTAAGCAAAGAAGGATGTTGTGTGTTGCTTCTTGTGTTGGTGATGGGAGACAATTGGAGGAAGAGAGATGGGCAGCATGTAAGGGCCAACCACTAGTAACCATAAAAACCTGATTATAAATGTAATGCAAATTTAGATTTTGAAAGATAGCCATCATATTGTTCATAAATTAATATTATTTTATTTAGCGTATTTGATGTCATCTACTACGTGTATTTTTTCAAAATCTATCAAATATTTTGCTATTGAAACTTGAAAGACCATATTTGAAAATTAAAAGACAATCTATGTTGGAAAGGTACTTTACTCTTAGTTTCAGTGACTACATTGTAATGGATTCAACAATTTAAAAGCAATTAGCAACATGCTCTTCAGCCAAGACAGTTATATTCTCTAGTGATATTTTCTCATCAGCCTTTCATTGGGTGGCACTTTAAACTAGTTTTGGTAACTTTTTCCTCAAATATTTTGGAAGGCAATGTGATGGGTTAAGGAAGATGGAGAAGTTGAGAGTTTGAATTAACCATATATTACATCTCTTACCAGTCCATGCACAAGAATATCAATGTATGTTTCCCGTGATTTTAAGAGCATTATCTTCTTTAAGTATAAAAGAAATAGTAAACAGGATTTGCAATAAGTCCAGGACACAACCACAAATACACGAAATATTCAACAAGATTTCCTTCCATCAAATTATAAGAAAGGATCATCTAACAATTGTTAATCGTCAAATTTCTGTGTCGGTGACTGGTATCAGAGATTCAGAATAGATGTAATTAGCCATCAATGTAGTATGGATTTCTGAGACTCAGCTCGGGTAGTTTTCTCCATGTTCGTTCGGGCTAAGAAAACTTAATTTTTAGTTTTGGATCCTTGCAATTGCCTTCAAATTAGAGATGCATAGATACCATTTTTTTCAGCAATTCCTCATGAGTACGCTTTCAACTATCCGACTGCCTGACACAATTGCCACAATAGTTGCACTTTGGACTGTTGAAAGTCGATGTGCTATAACTAAAACCGTCCGTCCTTTCATCAATTGGTCCATGGCATCCTGATTAAATACAAGCAAGGGAATTGTTAAGGAAGAAAATAAGATCAGATGAAAAATCAAGAGTAATAGAAGAACAAAGAGGCTATCATGGTTCGGGTCATGGTATCACCTGAACCAGGTATTCACTCTCTGCATCCAAAGCACTTGTAGCTTCATCCAAAAGAAGTACACGAGGATCCATCAGTAATTCCCTTGCTATTGCAATCCACTGTTTTTGACGTCTTGACAGCCTCACACCACACTCTCCAACAAGTGTATTGTACCCTTCCGTAAAATTTGATACAAAATCATGGGCATTGGCCATTCTCTGCAATTTGTTGAGCCAGAAGTGGACAATGTTTCAAATTTAGGAGAATCCCATATTCATTGAAATAGTCAAATGAAGCAGCTAATTTTACTCTCAATTTGATAATACAAGTCGCATGTTTCTAGTTCAAATCATATCAGATTTAAAACATGTCTAAAGGTTTTTGAAACGTACGGAAGCATTTTCAATGTCAACAGTGATGGCTCTGCCTTTCAGTCCATATAGAATATTGTCTGCTACTGAGCAGTTGAAAAGAACAGGTTCCTGGCTCACAATACTTACCTGCAAAATTTTCCAGTTGGTTTTAAATGAGTGCATGAAAATCAACCTTGCTTCCAGGTTGGTACTTTCCCTTGAAAAATCGAGTATAGTAAACATGAAAGGAGATTGCCACTCGTTTATATCTTCTAATGATGCCTGATTATAGTAGGCACTCGCATTAACAAGTGCAATAGATGAACAAATATTAGATAATATCGACACATCGTTCACTGTTGATTCGAAACATGGTGCACCTCCTGGCTCATCAAACAAGTCTATAGTCATTGCCTGCAACCCAACAGTGCCTCCACACAATCGTGGTTGATGCCTAGACGACAAAAACCATACATTCTTTAAACTTGTCTACTCTCAAACATTTTGAATACTCCATTGGACCCAAATTTAACATAACCCCAAATCGAAATTACCTATACTCCTATGGACCCAAATTTAACAAATTCCCAAAACATAACCAAATTATACGATTGGCTCATCCAAGGAGAGTCAAGATGGTTGCACAACAAATCAAGAGGGAGATAGCAGATATGCTTTTGAGGGACAAGATATTACAGCAGGCCATTCTTCCAGAGACTGCACTCGGAACAGACAAGTACTTATATTCACTAACAACAATCAGTGATGTTGAAGTGTTAGTCTGCCAAAAAGGTACATTTATATTCTGTAATTTTCTCAATCTTTTCTTGCCAACTTTCTGCATAATCAGAACTAAATTCTTTTCAGGACTCTCATTTGATGTCAAACAACTCTGCGTTGAAAAATATGTGACTTGAGATTGCTGATTAAGGCTATGCATAGCCTGTAACGTATGTTGATGTTGCTTGTATAATGATGGCATTTCAGGTAAACTAGAAAAAGCATTGTTGAGACATTCACTGGACACTTTTGAAGCCATTTCTTAGATTTCTGCACTGGCAGCTTCTAGTCCAACAGAACCCAAATTGTGGCCAGCAACAGTTTCCCTGGCCTTCTCCAGCACAAACTGCAAGTGAAAGAAATTGTTAGAGAGACGTGTGTGAGTTTGAGAGAGTATGACAACGATGATGAAGATAGAGAGATACATACCAAGGTATTGTTAGGCGTTTCATAATACCATCCATTAACAAATGCTGGGAATATAGCCTGGGCTGCCATGACAAAAATAAGCATCTCTTTCACTCCCATCCATTCAAGGAGAAAAAATGGTCTCCTTAAACGTCAAATATCAATCTGAAAAATCAACAAAATCAACAAACACCGTAAGGGAGAAATGCAATGTCATTGCAAAATTGGATATTCATTTCAATAGATTTATTTTGCAATGGGGATTCATATACACTTCAGGTTAGGTTTATCAAATAGGGCTTATATATGTAGTATTTAAAAATATACCTTGCCTATTAGTTATCCAACCTGACAATCATATGAAGTTATTCAGAAGAATGCTATAACACATCCATCTTAACATTGAAATTATTGCATCAAGGAATTTGATACCGTTAACCACATCAGAGATCATGGATTAATATGGATTTGAGTAACTATATTGAATTATTCACTGCTAGATACATGTCATCTTAGTATTTCCACGGGTGCTGAGAAATACTTGAGGATAAAAGGCCGAGAAAACAAGCCCTGCTGCTCCTGCTGTGAGGCAAACATAATTGAAGCTATGCAGTTGTTTGTTCAGTGCAATATGGTTATAAACTGTATAAGCTATTTGAAAGCACACGACTCCAATGTTGTGGCCTCGGGGATGAGAGTACATGAGATATCTAGGTTGGAATTGTCGTTTGGTCGAAGATAAAGACCTAAAACTACTTTCGATTTACTGTTCATCTTCTTTGGATGTAAGGATACTGTTCATCTTCTTTGGATGTAAGGATACTGGAAATAAATTTATAGCATCCCAATACCAAAGGGCATCTAGCAGGAGGAGTTCTAAATATGACAGAAACACTAAACCAAATTTGACTGTTTGAAATTCATAATTGCGGGGTGAGAATTTGGCAGAATACTATCACCCTAATAAATTAAGGGGTTCTAGCTAGTAATACTAGAAAGAAAAAGCACAGAGAAATAGAACCCTAACTCTGTCTTTCAGCAAAAACATTATAAACCAAATATTATAAAGTAAGTAGCCCTCATTGACATAAAGAGGTTAAGACAACCAATACAATTTCAATTATAATCACTTACACACAAAACACGGACAAACTACCTTGCAATATGGAACCTTCACATAGTCTGAAGATATTTTTAGGCTTTAAGTTAGTGTGAGCGAGTTTCAACTCATGCATATCTGCCACTCATAATTGGCAACATTAGCAGAATAAAACCCTGGATAGACATTATTAATACCATTAAAAATGCCCATGACAATCCAATCTCATAAATTGGGAGTTAACCTCACCGTTGAAGCAGAGTCACAGACAAGCATTTAATATAAAATAAAAATATAAGTTTAAGCCCTCCCAATGCATATGTCAAGATTCAAGTGATTAATATTTTGAATGTTTTTATAAATATAATGTGAATAAATATAAATTTTTATTACAAAAAGAACTTTCGAACACAATTCTAAGTTCATACCAAAGGTAAAGAGATATTTCAGGGAGAGATATGAGAAGTAAGTATTGTTCCTCTAAGAATTTGAATTGTTTTAAGCTCCATCACTCGAAGAATTTGAAATGTTTTAAGCTCCATCGCTAATAGTAACCCATTTTATAAACCTCGAACAACTCATTGTAGCAAAAAATTACAAAACTCTAGACCAGGGAACCTTTGAATTCTGACCCTCCTTCCTTGTAAACATGGTAAACTCTCATCTTTGTCTCAATGGCAGGAAAGGTGAACTGGAGTCTAGTATTTCAAGGCCAAACCCTGAAATTTTGATGCCGTTCTGTCCTCATATACTAAATTTCAAGAAGAACCAAAGTTTTCTGAAGAACGACTGCAAAATATATTTTTGTTAATAAATAATGCCAACATTGAAATAAAAGACCACAACAAATGTTTATACACATAAGATTCTTTTTTTCAATATTACTATAAAATGATCTTTTGATATTTAAATCACATACATTCTATGTGATTTAGGCAGAATTGAGGAAATCACATTCATCGGTGGCCTTCAAAAGTTACCATAGCATCTGCACACAACTATACGGGGAGATGACATACATTTCAAACAACCACGTATATTTTGAATAAAAAAAGTATCCAGGGAACTTGGGTCACATGCCCAACATGCTCATCTATTAAATTATACATGTAAAAATAACACATGCACAATAGAAAATCGAAACAAATACTTCCTCACACCATGTGCTACTTATGTCATATTTGGCAACTTAATGAAGGACATCAACTTCAATCATTGTTGTCTCTGGGTACTTTTTCAAGCCACGAATGATTTTGATAGCTACAAGACCCTTCGACTTTCAGTGCCAGCCCTCCAAAACTTGTCCAAATCTACCTACAAATTTTGGTCATACTCCCATCAAAACAGAATTCATCTAATACATGATTTATAACCAAAAAAATCCAACATACAATGTTTCCTAATCCTTACCTTGCCTCATTTTCCTAATCCTTACCTTGCCTCATTTTACTGAGTATTTTATCTGCAAAGCATAGAGCGGAAGACATATGAGCAAAATACATTAAGGAAAATGATCATTTGTAAAATAGATCGTGGTATCAAACAGTAAACCTAAAAACCCTTGGTGAGAACGCAAACTAACATTTAGGAAAAACTCGTTGAAAATCAGATAAATAACAGTGAGTTAAAATATATAGTAAATACTTGCAACTGCTCGACCTACACAACCGTTCGTTTATACAAAAATCTGTATGTTCAAGAAATTGAAAAAATCTCACAGCAATCTGAAGGGTAGGAGGAATCCCTATGCTCTAGCATAGATCTATGAGGAAAAGGGGTATCTATGAGGAAAACGGGTATGACGGATTCCGAAAACTAAAACCAACCTAAATCTGAGAAGGGACATGTCCCACGATGACATTAGCTTCTGGTGCTTCCTCGGATTTACGTCGAGCACAGAGGACAATGATATTTTGCAAATGAGGCTGAGTATCCAGACAGCTTTCAGCAGAGCAAGGAGGAATTGGCTCGCTTAGTTTCGAGGGTTTGTAGAAGAAAATAGGGTTGTTTACAGGTACTACATGTATATTTTGAATAAAAAAAGTATCCAGGGAACTTGGGTCACATGCCCAACATGCTCATCTATTAAATTCTACATGTAAAAATAACACATGCACAATAGAAAATCGAAACAAATACTTCCTCATACCGTGTGCTACTTATGTCATATTAGGCAACTTAATGAAGGACATCAACTTCAATCATTGTTGTATTTGGGTACTTTTTCAAGCCACGAACGATTTTGATAGCTACAAAACCCTTCGACTTTCAGTGCCAGCCCTCCAAAACTTGCCCAAATCTACCTACAAATTTTGGTCATACTCCCATCAAAACAGAATTCATCTAATACATGATTTATAACCAAAAAAATCCAACATACAATGTTTCCTAATCCTTACCTTGCCTCATTTTACTGAGTATTTTATCTGCAAAAAATAGAGCGGAAGACATATGAGCAAAATACATTAAGGAAAATGATCATTTGTAAAATAGGTCGTGGTATCAAACAGTAAACCTAAAAAACCTTGGTGAGATCGCAGACTAACATTTAGGAAAAACTCATTGAAAATCAGATAAATAACATTGAGTTAAAATATATAGTAAATACTTGCAACTGCTCGACCTACACAGCGTTCGTTTATACAAAAATCTGTATGTTCAAGAAATTGAAAAAATCTCATATCAATCTGAAGGGTAGGAGGAATCCCTATGCTCTCGCATAGATCTATGAGGAAAAGGGGTATCTATGAGGAAAAGGGGTATGACGGATTCCGAAAACTAAAACCAACCTGAATCTGAGAAGGGACATGTCCCACGACGACATTAGCTTATGGTGCTTCCTTGGATTTTCGTCGAGCACGGAGGACGATGATATTTTGCAAACGAGGCTGAGTATCCAGACAGCTTTCAGCCGCGCAAGGAGGAATTGGCTCGCTTAGTTTCGAGGGTTTGTAGAAGAAAATAGGTTTGAAGATGCTCAAGCAATAACTACCAATATCCAACGGTTGAACATTATTCCATCGTCTAACAATTAATCTAACGTTCCACAATTGCACACCGTGGAGAAAGCCGATGAGCTGAAGGCCAAAGGGGTTGACACAATTGCCTGCGTTTCTGTAAACGATGCTTTTGTTATGAGGGCCTGGGGTTAGAATCTGAATGTAGGTGATAAGATCCTCCTGCTGGCCGATGGAAATCAAGAATTCACCAAAGCATTGGGTGTTACTCTTGATTTGAGCGATAAACAACTTCTGGATGCTCCCTTCTGTACTTTATACTCGCATAAATCTTTTTCATGCAAGGTGCCTTCTACGCCCATTTGTTATTCGTTTATGAAACCCACATTGCGCCCTCCTATTATTGCATTGAAGAATCCTTCGAGGGTTTTGAAGGGTTCTTCATTTCTGGTTCCTGGCCCCAAACCCCACACAATAAATCCTGTCAAATCAACATTTGTTCGGTCATCAACAACTTTACAGTCAATCAGAGCAACTATTTCAGTGGGGGAGAAGCTGCCGGAGGCTACTCTGTCATATTTTGACAAAGAGGGCGAGATTCAAACAATAAAAGTCTCAGAATTAACCAAGGGGAAGAAAGTGGTTTTGTTGGTCATTCCCGGTGCCTTCACACCCACTTGCTCTTAGAAACATCTGCCAGGATTTGTGGAGAAAGCCGATGAGCTGAAGGCCAAAGGGGTTGACACAATTGCCTGCGTTTCTGTAAACGATGCTTTTGTTATGAGGGCCTGGGGTCAGAATCTTAATGTAGGTGATAAGATCCTCCTGTTGGCCGATAGAAATCAAGAATTCACCAAAGCATTGGGTGTTACTCTTGATTTGAG